>PVJL010000582.1:221810-381325 GCA_004026885.1 Lyroderma lyra
GGAAGGAAGGAAGGAGGGAAGGGAGGGAGGAAGGAAGGAGGAAGGGAGGGAGGGAGGGAGGGAGGGAGGGAGGAAGGAAGGACAGACATGAGGAGCCACAGTAAGTGGAAATTAGTGTGGCTCATTTAGGAGGTAATGTGAAAGCAACCGAGAGAAAATAGTTAAAAGCTTTATGATGGGAATGAAGGAGAAATACTGTTGGAAAGTGGGAAAGGGAGGACAGATCATGGACAGCTGAAAACGGCAGGATGAGAAGTTTGGTTTGAGACCCACTTTCGAATGTCCTGGCTCAGCTCTGTTTGTTTACAAACCTTGGAAAGAAAGCGGGGAGGAAAAGGTTACAGTGCAACAGAGACAATGTCAATTTGCCCTCTAGTTACTTGTGATTTGCAGCAATTCCAAACAAAAGCAGCAAATCAAAAGACCCTATCCTGTATTTTCTTCCCTTCACTTTAACAATGCCAATTACAAGTGATTGAAAGAAAAGGTTTTCATGGTATTTCCCCAGACCTGTACAAAGTCTGGGGGCAACCTCCAGGGCTCTAGCTAGGACACAGTTACAGAATATCAGTTTGGATATTTATGTCTTCTTTTTGCCATTATGTAGAGTTCACTTTGATGTTTATTATATTGTTGGGCTGATAAAAAATACAGTCAGATAAATGCAGTCAACGATTTTTACTAGTTGTTCAAATTGTGATTTGCCCTCAGTAGGAGACAATGGTAATTTCTGGTATTTTAGAAATTTGCTGTAACACCCAGCTTGACTCCCAAGATATTGAAAGGAATATTTTATATTTTTAACCTACTTGAACTTTCAGTACTTGATTTAGTATGCATTCGGTGGTATCTATTGCTACCAGGTCAAAGAATTTTAATAAAGGACATGAAGTGAGTGAATTAACGGACTCAACTAAATTTACACCAAAAAATATTTAAAGATACAAAACATTTCTAGTTGGTGATAAAATAGAATTATGTGATTATAAAACAGAATTTGATAATACAATTGAACATTAAATTCCAACAGACAGGGTCTGACACAAATAACAGCCCTTTTTTCTGAGCTGGTCATCTATACCAAATCTTTTATTTCAAAATCATAAGCATGTCATTCTGTAACATAACAATAGCACACTCCAGCACACTTTAGGTGACATTTTAGGTGAAATGTTTAAATTGCTGCCCATTTAGTGCTAGACATTCACATCCAGGGTCTGGTGTTACTTCTGCCAGAGTTTGTATGTTTTTATAGTGCTAAGGCACACATTTTCATCAGGTATATATCACTTTCCAAAGGGCACAATTAATTCTTGGGAACTGAAAACAATTTAGATATTGCAGTCATTTGTGGCCCTCCAAATGGCCCACAGTATAAAAACAAATATACCACATATGTGGTATTAACATTTCATGAAAGAGGTGCTATTAAGAAGTATAAAAAGACTCCTTAGGAGGTGGGGAATAAAAAAAAAACAGATTGAGAAACACTGTGTTAAAGAAATGGGTGCTTGTCTACCTTGATATACTGATAACTCACTTTATAAACTATTTGGTATGTATCTTCAGGGTATCTGTGGTGTGTGCACATGTGTGTGAGCATGTGCGTATGAGAGCATGCTTACATGGTCTATCCAACTAAGTATATACTACTCAAGTGTAGGGGCTGACCTTTTTTATAATAATAATCACAAATCAGGTCAAGAATTCCTTTGTAATATGAATGAACTCACCTTTACTTATTTATTTATTGGCTATCAACAAATTTGTTTCTCACACTTCTGGGGGCTGGAAGTGTAAGACCAGGATGCCAGCATGGTTGGGTTCAGGTGAGAGCTTATTTCTGGAATGCACACAGGTGACTTCTCATGGTACTCGCACATGGTGGAGAATAGAGAGAGCCACACTCTTTTATCTGTATGTTTACACTTTTACTTGTTGAGTTTTCTTAGATATGCTTCAATAAATGTATCATCTAATTGCCTGAACTAACATTTGATTTGAACACAATTGACACAAGTGTTAGGAAAATCTCAGCTCCATGAAGAAATGGCTTAATAAATGTTAACAGAATTTATCATTACCTTTTCCATATTGATAAAAATTGAACTTCAGTTAGACCCTCTGAATTTTGGACTGTATTGTAACATGGGATAGTGTAGCCAGACCTAGGTTTAAAATTGTGGTTTAGCCATGGCTACATTTCTGAACTGTGGCAGGTTATTTAAACATTGTAAGCCTCCTTTTATTTCTGATCTGTAAAATGGATATTATAACATCAACCTTAATGGGCTGTTGTGAGAAGTAAATGAGAGAAGCGACACAAAAGTATTAGTATAGAGGCTAACACAATAAAAGCAAAGTAAATAGTAAAGGAGACTGTGGCAATATAAACAGGAATATAGTGGTGATAATCCTAGTAACAGGAGTTTGTTAGATTTGTGATCGTGTTATCTACATGTTCAAATTCCATGTAAAATTATTTCAGAAACCCAGTCCAGTGACAGTAAACATGATGCAATTCTCGGGTATTTTTGGTGTGAGATGTGATTAGTGGATTTTAGAAAATTGGTAATTATAGGAAGCAATTAAACTCAGAATGAGGCAGCTCAACTAAAAGAAATGGGAGAAAGTTCTTGATAGGAGTACTTATGGCTACATGAGACAATAAGAAAAAGGGAAAATAGAAAAAGCTGTCATGTTACAGGACTATTCCTAATTCAGATTCAAAGGGGGAAATGTTTCCAGTTGAGGTAAGATCCAATTATGGCTGTGCTTATGGAATTAGAGTTGAAGATCATCTAATCTGAGGGAGTTGAGAAACAGTTATATCCATTTATCCAACGGATCATCACCGTGTCTATTAATATAAAACAGAAACATGGCAGTGGGTGGGGTGAGAAAGAAAACAATTAGAATAGTTCTTAAAATACTCAAGAAAAATATGAATGTGTCATAAGGACCAAGATATTTTGGTGACAAGGAATTCGAGAATGTATAATAAACAACTTGTACTAAATTGAGTTATGTTTGTAAATAATTTATAATAGTGCATGGCACATCTTGAGTGTTAAATAAAAGTGTTATATAGCATATTCCTAGTGGTGCAGGTACACAATGCACATTCTTTGAAAAGTTGAACACGGTGGTTGTAGTTAAAATAACTACCATTACATGTTCATTAAACAGCTACTTCCCTGAAACTGACCAGCCGATCTAAAAGAAGTCGGCAACTCAGATCTCTTTTGTTTAATCGGACTGGGCAGTTGCTATGTTCTGTGACCTCTAGCTTAACAGTTAATTCTTATAAAAAATACATATGTGTGTGTGTGTGCATGGGTGCATGCGTGCATAAACATGTACACACACACAGATACACACACACACACACATATATGCACATACACACACATATGTATTCAAACTGTTTCAATCTGCTCAGAAAATAGGAAATTAATTGTGAACACTCCATTGAATGCAGGGAAGGTTGAATGTTCACAATTTCCATTAAAGCTTCATTGAAGTAATTCCCCTATAACTGATTGAACATTTCTATAGAACTCATCTAAATATGCTCAGCCAGTGAATCCCTGAAGAGTTTCTGCTTCATTAACTGTTTACATGGTGACCTCAGTAGAAAGGTTTTAGCCTGATGAGATGTCTCTTGCACAGGCTGCCTTAGGGTAGGGCTGCACAACTCTTCATGATACATTAAGAAATGAGAAATATTGCATTAGCATTCTTTTTTACATTAACATTCTTAATCTTGCCACATTGAACACGGAAAGGCCCCTTGTTGTGTTAACCTCTTAATAGCCCCCATAATGCCACATCATATACTCTATCCCTGAAGTCCTCAGTTTCTACTGAAGTGAAAGGTACCTAAGAAGTTGTGTTTCCTGCTCATATTTCAAGGCTCTAAAATTCTAGACTTGCAAGTGGGCACTCTACATGTTCCATTCATTTTTAAATAACACTGTTATTTGCATCCCATGTTGTAATATCAAGGAAACCCATGTATTCGAATTTTACTGGGCAGCTTTTAAGAAAAAAAAATGACTTCTCAATAAGTAAAATGATTTTTTAAAAAAATGGTTTACTACATAATATATGGCAACAAATGCTCTATTATAATAATGATTGGGTCAGTGGAATCATTCAGTGGGTGGATCAGAGAAAGGCAGAAAATGATGTTTGACTTTTGCAGAATATAATGACTTTCAAATATATTTTTTTGTAATAAGCCACAGATGCATAGAGCTCAACATGGATTTTCAAAGGAGGATTAAACAGAAAGAAAGTCACTGTAAATGGGGTCTGGTCCCAAATTGGTTGGTAAGCTCTGTCATATTGTGTAAATAAATAACAGTTTCAGACCTCAGTTTCTATATTCCTGAAATGAGGAAAATGGGTGACATAACCTCCAACTCAACTCTAAACTCTTGCATAGTAAGTGATACTGGCTACTATTTCTGTCCGTAGAATCACTGAACCTGAATACTATGAGATCTAAAGTCTAACTTGAAAGTTCTGATTTTAGTGCTTTTCCATATTTGTTCAATTCAATCCCGTTCTTTTCCAATACAGATTTAAATTGTTTGCTTCTTATTTTTGATAATCACTCACTGATCTTGATTTTGCTAATCCTTCTTTCCCAGCCATGTTCTACTTAATATTTGGATTCTTTTCTAAAATATCATTATTCAAATTCAATGCAACATTCCTGGTACTTAGCAAAATCATTTCTACCTAAACATATCCTATGGTATATTTCATGGTGTATTTCATTCTGTATCTTTTGTTGTACCCTTTGTTGGCTCTTTGAGCCCATATCAAGTTTTCTCTTATTCACAGTCCTGCAAATCCGTATGGCTTCAATATGGTTTTCAGTTCTTCACTCATAAAAAACCCCTTGAAAGCAGGCTTATCTTCCCTTTTGTTACCATCACTGTGTTTAGCACAGCGATGAACCCAGAGCCTGGAGATGATAGTAGATAATCATTGCTGAAATAGATAATAGGCACATGAGTTGTTATGCCTACCCAACCTTCCCCTCAGCAGTAAGGTCTGAGTTTTGAGACTTCTAGGAATTAATGGATTTTGCTGATTCCATCTTGATCCTTTTCTCTGAGACTTTTTGGACCAAAGACTGAGAAATTTCAGGATGGATTCAATCGTTTTGAATTTGCAGTTAACTTCAGCTGAAAAGTTGTATGGAAATATTTCTGTGATATAAGGGAAAGAGCAGCGATGAGCTGGAGTCAGAATGTTTGACTTTGTGAGTCACTTCACCAAGAGAAATGTCTTTTATGCTGATGTCACTGGCTCTCCGAGGGAATTGGGTGAGAAATGGAATGGAAAGCACTCAAACATTGCAGAGTGTGTGAGGCAAGAGGGACTTGCTGTTTTATTAGCAGGAGTGGCATAAGCAGGGGTAACAGCATTACTAATAGTGGTGGTAGTTGTAGTATGATTAATTAAGAATCTGTTTGGCCCATATAAGGGTGGAAGGTATTCTCAGGACAACTCACCAGCCTAAAACTTCAGAATTGAGCAAATCTTTGTTTGTGTGTATATATCTACGTATTTGGGTGTATGTGCGTATACGCACATTTATTTTTTAAAGATTGTTTTGTATCGTGTAGTAAGGAGGAATTTCTGTCCCCGTTTTCCAACTGTTGCTCCAGTTCTTTGTGACTCTGGCTTTTCAAATTTTCATCTTTATTTTTCATTACATATCCACCTAGTACTGAAGGCTGGACAGAAAGCTTGAAGTATCTTGGTGTATTTGATTGCAAAGAACTGAACAATTTGAAAAAGACTCAAGGGGAAATTTGTTTATGTAAAGACTTCAGCAGGTAATCCTATAGGTAAAGAGCCATAAGACATTTGGAAATGGGAAGTAGAAACCCAAGTCATTGTCTCCGTCTCTCCTGGAAGAGCATGTGAACCCAAGTTCTTTTTCACATTTCCTTTCTCACAGCTTCTCTGGTTTTCTTTACATGCCTCTGGGTCCAGAGCCCACCATCATTTGTTTGATGGATTCTTATTGTTTCCATACTCCAATTCTTTGGAAAGGAATGTAAAGGACCCTTCACAGGTTAGAAGAACACCTGTAATTTCATCAGCTATGACCCCTAGGTGGTTTTCTGTTGTTAGAGGAAGGCAGGAATATATGGTACAGAAAGCTAACACTTCAAGGACATAGAGGTTCTCCCAAGACAGACTGTTGGTGATGGAGCAAGGGTTTGAATGTCTTCATCATAATAAAAATCAGTTGTTTTTTATAACATTCAAATGAAACCAACAATTCTGGGTCTGGCTCGCTTTCTGAATACCTCCACTCTAGGAAACAGTTTTGCCAAGTCCAGCTGGGATGGAAGCAAGAAGGAAACAAGAATAAGCACAATTTACTTCTGTTTCTTCAGTGGCTGGTCAAATAGGCACACGATAAGTATTTACCGAACCAAGTAATAAATAGCTGTGTAGGACACTTAATCTATCAGTGTTTAAGTTTTGTTAATGTTGTTGCTTTTTTTTTTATTAGAAGACGTTTTCTTTTTCTATTTCTCCATTTGTCACTTCCTCTGTCCAGGTGGAGCTCTGACCTAATGGCCTTCCACAAAGATTAAGTGCTTGCTACTTTTCTACCCATGCAATATTAAATACGTATATTTTAGAATGCTCTGTCCTTTTCTCTATTGCTCTGTAGTAATAAACTGTCACTGGCATCATCATCATCATCATCATCATCATAAACATCATTAGAAATTGTACCATACACTTTCAGCCAATATTAGTTTGCATGTCATTAGCTGCCAACATTCTGTTAGTATCTTAATTGGTAATCATTTAATTAAACTAACAAGGTCAGTGATATCTTTTTCTTAACCTTCCACCACATTCACAACCATGAAAATTTTTTCTCCTTCAGATTACATTAGTCCACCTTTAGACATGCATTGACTTCAACCCTAACACTCTTTTCTCAAACCAGCCTGAGATATATTAATACATGAAAACACATGCACATACATGCACATGCACACACGCACATACATACACTGAGAGAGCTGCTTGGGAAAGGGTTCCTCCTTTCTGACTTTGTATGCATTGCTAGAGATTTGAGCAGACTCAGTGATAAATCATGCAGTGTTTTGGTTTATGCTTCAGTGTAATTTCCCCCAAATATTTTTGACAACCATTTAATTTGTGGTAGGATATTTATGCATTACTAACCCACACTTCAAGCAATTTATTCTTGAAAATAAAGTAAAAACAATAGACACAATAGTATGATTTCAGTAAATAACAAAAATTTACAGCAATTGTTGCCACATTAGAATATAGCTTTACTGTTTTCAAAAACAGATAGGATTTTAAGGAGAAAGATGTCTTTCAAAATGACAAGATATAAAATAGAGATAAATAGTTCAGGAGAGTGATACCCAATTGTACATGGTCTTATTGGTGAGCTTGTTGCATTTACTTTTCTGAAGGACTGTGCACCTTCCTTACTGTCTTGAGTATACTTTTAAAAGCCTGATACCAAGCAATAGGGTCGATTCTGCTCAGTGATTTAGCTTGGCTCCTCCTGTTCAAGGTGCAGGAGTCTGTAGAATTATCCAAGTATGTGTGTACTCCCAAGAGACTACATATTAATGTCTTTTAAAAATTTCATTGGGACAGATAACTTTTGAAATTCCTATATGACTTTCTTTTCATCTAATTGGCACATTTTTTTCAAAGAGTCTGGGGTCATCAGACCTATGGGGATCATGTGAGTAAATGTCTATGTTTATGAAAGTACTTTTTTGGTCTTAATAAATTAGTCTGGTTCAACATTTTCCATGTGATCTAGTGAAACAATTTCAGGGTTGTGAGCAGTCAGACAAGGGTTTTAAAACCTGATCAACAACAAAGAAACTGTACTCGTATGGTCTTAAGTAGATCAGTGAATTTATACAGACCTCAGCTGACAGTTCCTACCCTGCCCATCTTGTGTCTTTTCTACCTTGGCCCCTTTATCGTGTGAGCAGGGAACTCCCTCAGGTGCAGTTCTGGTACTGGGCCAGATCACATCTTGCTGCTATTCCTATCTCATTTTTCACTGTTATAATATTGTGTGATTCACTAACTGCCATGGTTCCATAGTCACTGCCATGTCCATACCTTAAATACTTGCTGTGCACAGTATTGTTTTAGCTGTTCACCCCCAACCTCTACTCTTTTCCTCGTGCAATATCTACTATTCTTCCTCCCCTGATTCAGAAGCCCTCCTCCTTGGCATCACATTAATTTTTGCTTCTTTGGGTCCTCTATTGGTAATGCGTTCTTGGCTAACATGATGTGTTCGGAGCTGATGAGCTTGCATGGTCATCAGAAACTACTTGAATTCCTTACCACAGAGCACTTGATATGTGCTCTTGAACCTGTTCTAGGTAGTATGTCATTGACTCGGACTTGGACATTTGGATATAGCAATGAAATCATAATCCCCACCTTTGTCATAATGGCTGTCTTCACCATCATGGTTACAGCTAATGTATACTGAATGCTTGCTCTGTACCAGGGATCCAGCCAAAAAATGATATATAGGTTATCTCATTTAACCTTCACAATGATCCTGAAAAGTAATACTGTTAGCTCCATTGCTTCAGATTATGAAACTGAGGCAGAGAAAATCTAAGTTACTTGCCTGAAGTCAAATAATTGTAAGTGACAAAGCTGTAATTTGGATCTATAATATCTGACTTTGAAGATCTTCTTCAAGAATATCTCTGGCTATTCATTTGGGCCACTACCGTGAAACTCTGGTCAAGGCTTCTCTATGGTGACAAAAAATATAAACACCTTCCTTAACTAGTACAATAAAAGTGAATGAGAATGGTAGTATTTCTGAAATGTCTATCAGTGGGCATAAGAATATGAAGAGGAGGAATGACAACATATAAGTATATGAACACACGATATGCAATATACCAAACTATGACTTTAGTAAAGCAAATCCATCCAACACACGTCAGTACCTTTCAAATCTTGTGTTTAAAAAAATGGTAGGCCGGGTTATTGATTTGTGTCCTCGTAGATTTTAAAACAAATTGTGCTGTATAACACAGACCGCATAGTATTTACAGATGAGCGAAGGCATTGACCAACTGTCCAAATACAGAGAGCAGAGGAAATGATGTGAGTTTATTTGGAGATGTCTATCACCACTATCACATTTCATGCCATCGTAAAGCTGAGGCGTACATTCCAGACAGATTCATTATAATTTAATAGTGTTTTTTCCCTCCTGGAACAAGAGGACATAAATGTGAGCAATAACATTTTAGGATATGTAATAGTTCAGTACGTGCTTTCCTTGGCATTTTGATGAATAAAAGAAAAGATGAGAACAAAATTTTTCATTCAGGCAAATGGATCTGGATTATTAGAATATAAAAGTCGATCATACAATCCCATTAAACACAGTAAAAGCAGCATATGATAACAGGGATGCTAATGCCAGGAAAAAGTCTTCATAAGATGCTAGAAGGAGAGCTCAACTGCAATTAGGAAGTCAGTGATTCTTCCACTGAGCAGCTCTAACTCATATAATTTCCCTGGGTTTTTATTCCTATTTCTTCACCTGCAAAATGAATAATTTAGGCTGAAATAATCTCTAAAACTCTTTCTAGTCCTAGCATTTTGATATTGGGATTTGGATTACAACAGATACTTTTTTTAGGACCAAAATTAATCACAAATATATTGCTTAATGTGGATGGCAGCGTTATTTCAATTAAAAAAAAAGTTTACTATAGAATTGTACACTTGAAACCTATATAATTTTACTAACCCATGTCACCCCAACAAAGTTAATTTTAAAAAAAAAAAAAGCATTTGTTGCAGTATGAGTGAATGGAACATTGGCTCTGGAGTCCAACTCAGGTTTTCATCCTAACACTTCCACCTAAAAGTTATGGATAATGCTACTTAAATCTGTTACACATGAGGCTCAATACACTAGTGGAAGTTGGAGATCCCAATATCTATTTTACACAGATGAGATAAGCATTACATAAAATGTTTTTGAAAAGACTTTACAACATAAATTGGCATAACTATGAAAAGGGACTCACAGGCTTCTACAAGGACTCTCAGACCTTTAACAGAAAAATTCCAAAAAGGCAGGGACAT
Organism: Lyroderma lyra; assembly: GCA_004026885.1. Taxonomy (NCBI): domain Eukaryota; kingdom Metazoa; phylum Chordata; class Mammalia; order Chiroptera; family Megadermatidae; genus Lyroderma; species Lyroderma lyra. The sequence goes on from PVJL010000582.1 coordinate 231,996, forward strand.
GTCTGTCTTAGTTTGGGGTGCTATAACAAGATACCATAGATTGGGTGGCTCAGACAACAGAAATGTATTTCTCATAGTTCTGGAGGCTAGAAAGTCCAAGATGCCGGCACATTGGGTTTCAGGGAAGTGCTCACCCTGGTTGGCAGACAGTCCTTTTCTCATTGTATCCTCACATGACTGAGAGAGAGCCCCTTCTTGTCATCCCCTTATAAAGGCACTAATCCCTTCATGGGGGCTCCACCCACGTGACCTAATGGAACCCTAATCACCCCGCAAAGGCCTCACCTGCAAGTACCACCACATTAGGAATTAGAGTTTCAACATATGAATTTGGGAGTGGGCATGGACATTGAGTCCATGAAAGTGTTAAATTCCCAGTTGAATTCTGAGCGTAGAGCACAGTGCCTGGCTCAGAGTAAGAGCTCAGTAAATAGTTTTGTGATGAAATAAATATAAACAAATGAATACTTGACTGACTGTCAATCACAGGTCCTTCCTATTGTGTCCCAAATTTCTGTTAACAGGTTTTACCTCCATGCATATTTAGTGCTAACCTGGTACATGAATCACAAATGGCTCCTAATCTTTGAGATTAAAAAAAAATAGAAGTAAGAATCTTTAGTTATTTTCCCATAGCAGATAGACTGTTAACTTAGGTTAGTATACAATATGTCAACAGATACAGTATAAAAGAACAAACAAAAACATAGACTTTTTGTTTTCATGGTACTGGTTTAATTTATAGAACTTAACCTATATTTAAGTCTCAGAGAAAGAAGTTACTTTGCAAGATTATCCAGTGAATTAAGTCAGATTGTGTCTGTCAATTAATTAATACAGTATCTGGTCTACAATGAGCATTTGGCAAATATTTATTTTTCTCCTCCATGCTACAATTTCCCATTATCCATAAGGAGGAAACTGGAATAAATAAATGAGAAAATAAAATTGTCATTGCCACAACTAAGGGTAAAGATGAGATCGTCTCTGTTTATGACTAACTCCTAGAGAGAGAGAAAGAGAAATCTTTATTGCTGGAGTGATGAAAAATTTCCATGCACTCTCTAAAGTAAAAACTTGTTATAACATACACATTCACATACATATAGAATAATAATATCTAAGACTGACTCCAACTTTAATATTCTGTGATTGTTACCAAATTATGTTGAGTCTTGATGTAGTTTCAGCACTGAATTTCATGCTGTGGTTAGCAGAGTTAGAGTTGGAACAGAACAAAAGAACTGCAGAATGTTTTTCTCAATAAAAAGACTATAAACAAGTTAGAGGGAAAAAATGTCAGTCACACAGAAAAAGAGAAAACACATTAAGACATTTTTAGTATACCATGAAATAAGTTAGAATTCCGTAATGATCTGGAAGCCAAAATCACATGGGCTTCCTGGTCTGCTATAAGGACAGGCTCATGAAGCATAGGAAGTTCATTGGGTGAGCCACAGCCATGAGACAAGGGGATTATTATTATTATTTGTACTGGAATCTCAAGAACAAGGTAGTGTACCGGTTGAAGGGAGGCTCTCAGTACAGGGAAATTTAGGTAAGCCTTAAAAGCCTTTATGGGCCATCATTTGTTTGGGATTCAGTGCCTGTGCTATAACAGCTTTTGAATGAAAATTGAATAAAATCCAATTAAGATATTTGTTTTTACCTATGTAGATAACACCACAGTTAGTTGTATTTGGGATGTGCATTTCTGTTTTTACTCTCATGGACTTTTGCCAGGAGGCATATGTCCTCTTTCTCAGTACTTGCTAGCAACAGCTAAAAGACTAGGCAAGCATTCTTACAACAAATTATATGAAGAAGTTTAATTAGTAGGAAATAAAATATTACACTGACGTTATCATTAAGTGGTTAGACTACATATAGACACTGATAACTGCTTGGTCTATGTAACTCTATCTAGCCAGCAATTGTGAACCCTTCATTTCATTGCTGGTTTGTCAAAAGGATCTCTATTGAGTGGCTTTGCTTCTGTGTCCAGTCTAAGTTTCTAGAGATTCTCAAGATGCGTTTGCTGGCTTCTACACTGCAACTGAAGTAAACAATACTGGATTACTATCTGATGTCACCTATAGAAGGGGAGAGGAGGGTTTCCTTTGCAGGTTAATGCAATCAGATTTCTCTCTGCCTATCCCCAGGTCTCTAACAGCCTTGTGTCTTGCTTCACATCACTAATTTGTGTTCTTTCAACTTCCCATCACGTTTTGCTTTTTCTTGGACACACCCACAAATTCCTTACACAGAAGAACTTAAGTTTGTCTTGTATGTTGTAGATTTTTAGGATGTCTACTGAGTAAAACAATGATGGGATGACTGCTAATATTTTCAGATATTTATATAATACAGATATTTTAATTTTTGAATTTTATTCCTTATGTGATATGTGCTATCCTCCTACTCACTCAAATCTGAAAAAAGTATCTAGAAGTTTGCTATTATGTTGGCAAGACATGCTTTGCTGGCTTAATTTTTAGTGTACATGTACTCTTTTGTTTCACTGCAAGGCAAGTTAATTTCATTTGAATAATAATTTTTATTGGTAAAAGTAAGTTTTATGTTAATTTTATCATTAAATTGACAAGCAGCACACTAATTTATATTAAAGTCTTATTTCTATATTGCAATTAAGCCAATTTACCAACATATGTATCTCTTTATCAATAAGAGTTATCATTAGTGCATAGCAGAGTGAAGCCTGATTTTCTATATTAAGATTCATTTTTTAAAATTATTACATATATGTGCTAAAATGTATATATAAAGATAAAGAGATCCAGAAACTAATGGAATACTGATTTGTTCACTCAATTATATTGGAAAGCAAAAAGTTTACTTGACTATGTAAAGGTAGCATTTGGAACATGAGTCTATGAAACAGAATAACAGAAAAGGAAACAGAAAAAGGAATCAAGAGGAAATACTGTTTTTTATCTTCTCTCTGGACTCACCATAAGTTTGGTTTTGGCTAGTTTCTTTACTTTCCTCAGCCTACGTCTTCCCAATTATCGATTGGAAAGGTAAATTTGGAAATGTATGTGGGTGTTTTCTGTTCCAATGAAGGAAATTCATGAGTGTGTTAAGTGTATTAATATATATGTGGAAAGTTGCTAAACAACAAAGGATTGCCCCACAGAAAATGCTACTAGCTCTCTAATGAGTAAAGTGGACTAGCAATAACTAAAACTGATTCCAACTTTAACATTCTGTGATTATTATCAAATTATATTGAATCCTAATATACTTCCAACCCTGAGTTTAATGCTGTAGGTAACAGGGTTATAGATGGAATATAGCAAAAAAAAAATGCAAAATGATCTTCTCAATGAAAGGATCGTAGACAAGTTAGAAAAAAAATCAGTCACTAAAAAAAATATACATTCAGACAGTATTTTCAGCATCATATGAAATGAGTTTGAATTCTGAAACAATCAGGATTTTAAGGAATAGAAAGTCTTTATATTTTTGAGACAACCTTATATATAATTGTAGGATGCTGAGGTATATTGATGTGGCCACCTATTCCAAAACGCCTTTCCTACTGGGACCTCAGATGATAGGCTACCTGAAGTAACATAAGCTGAATCATAGGAGCATAGCAGGAAGCCTCTAGAAGCTGGAAAAGGCAGAACAAGAGATTCTTCCTTGTAGCCTCCAGAAAGGAACACAGACCTGCTGACTCCCTAATTCTAGCCCAGTGGGATGCCCACCAGGGCTGTAAGATAATACATTTGTGTTGCATAAAGCCTATGAGTTTCTGCTAATTTATTATGAAAAACTAATACAGATGAGTACAAAATAATATTTAATATAATTTCTCAATTAGAGATGGTTAACATTTTTTACACATAATTGGCTATTTATAGTTCTTATTTAAATTCCTTGTTCATAACATTTTAAACTGTATATGTTATTTACTCTGTATGTTCATTTATTATATTTTTTCACACTTTTTCTCATAGAATGTTTCCTTTTTTAACTTGGTTATTGATATGTTTCATTATAAAAATTTTTTAATTATTAAATATATTGCCCTTTAGCTCTATGGCGTTTAGATTTTATGTGTTGGTTAAGAAAGCTTTCTCACCACAAATTTACTAAAACATTTTTCTGTTTTCTTCTAATTTGTTTGTATTTGTTATTTTTAGCTATGTAGTCCATGTATAATATAGTTATTTCTGTAAAGTATGAGGAAAGAGTGCGAATGTTTATCTTCACAAATAAAGAACTTAATATCCCAAAACTATTAAATGTATTATTTCTCTTTGATATGTAATTCTACATTTATCAAAACTATATTACATCTATAATTGTTTCTGATTTTTCCATTATTTCATTGCTCTATCTGTTTATTCCTATACCATACATATTGTTTCCCTGGATTTAATTAACAGAGCTTTATTTGTGTACTTTTAGTGGCTGGCATGGCACATCATTCATTATTTTCTTCTGTCTCTAAATCTTGGATATTTCTGCATATTTTTCAATGAGTCATGCCTTTTCCTTGTCAGATTTCTTCCCACATATTTAATGATTTCCCTTGCTGGAAATTATACAAGTTTATTTTCTATTTGGTTATACCTTGTGCATTAAAAAACTCAAGTTAAGTATATAGACTCTGTAGCCAGACTGCCTGAGTTCAAATCTTTTCTCATCACTCATAATTTGTGTATGCAACCAGTGTGCACCCAAGTTTCATCATCTATAAAATCGGATAATAATAAAAGCAACTTCATTGATTTGTTATAAAGAATATCGGTTTTATTAATAACATGTCTAGAGACTTAGAACACCCTGGCACATGTTAACTACTGTACAAACTTCTCTTAGTATTGTTATCTTTTTATTATGCTGATCATTTATTCTGAGATATTTCATTGATATATAATCATGTAGTCCATAAATTTAATTATCTTCATTTCTTCCTGATAGGTATACTGCTTATTTCTTCTATGTGTCTGATTGTCTTGTCTATAGCTTCTACTTTAAGAATGAATCTAGCATTGACAGTGGCATTTTTACTTTCCTGATTTTAATGGTTGAGTTTTACAATAATAATGATGTTTCTATAGACATCTGGTAGGTATCCTTGAAAATGTTTTGGTAATTTATCTCTAATCTTGTTTTTCTAATAGGTTTTTCATCATGAATGGGGATCAAATTTCATCAAATGTCTTTGTGATGCCCTGTTGAAGTAATCACTCTAATTTTGCAATATAATTTATATATTCTTAAAATATGTGATAAATTTCAACAGTTTTATTTGATAAATATATGGATAAAAGGGATAGAAAAGTTTTTCTAAATCTGAAAGGAGCTATTTTTTTCTGATGGTAGTATCAAAGAATATAATTTGTATAATTTCTGCTTTTCAGAAATTACTGAGTTTTATTTGGATATAATATATCAAAAAAATTTTTATTGATAGTATTGGTAAATTTTAGCCAAGCATTGACTGCATGATTCAGTCAAGGATGTCTGAATCCTGGTAATGACACTTGGCCAAAGTTATGTAATGTGCTAACTAGAGATGAATAGTGTTTAGCAACCATGGGTTTGTGAGTTTTCAGAGTTAGCATTGTTGATGAATTTATGACTTGTACCTGCTTTCAGCAGAGCCCGAGGTTAAACATACTTAACATGTGTAACCTGGTATTCAAGGAAAAGAGAGCATGCTAGTGTATTATGTACTTGTTAGTTACTTTAAGTATTCAATTACTAAAAAGACTCTCTGGACTCAAGTACTTTATACTCTTGAAATAGCATCAACATAGAAAAGAGCGAGAGATGGATATGCATTGAAGGGGGTGGGAAATTTCAAGAGCAGGCCACTTTCTTCTCCCATCACTGAGTCATCCATGATGTGCTTTTTCTCCAGTTCTTCAGACATCACCAGTCTATATGTGATGTCCTATTTTCTCATCATGCCTCAAAATTACTTCTTTTTTTAAAATTCATTTTTATTGTTTGACTTATTGGGGTGACATCTGTTAGCAAGGATTACATAGGTTTCAGGCATACAATTCTATAGTGTCAAAATTACTTCTAAATATGTTGTATAGGTTGATTCACCCAACAATAATATTTTTAAAATATTCCTTACTCTTCTTTTGACTTAGTTTCTGCATTTTACTGGTCTGCATTCTGAAATAATTTAGATGTATTTATTTTGTCCGAGCATTAAGTACAATCCCTCTTTTCTCCGGTCTCTCTCTCTCTCTCTCTCTCTCTCTCTCTCTCTCTCTCTTTCTCTCTCTTAAATCTGTTGCCTCTGTAATCATGATCTTCATCCCAAATGGTCTTCATGGCTTGGGTGAGGTTACATTCTCTAGTTTTTTATCTGTGGAACTGATGCATTCTACTGTCTGATTTTCAGGAATGCCCCAAAATGATGGCTTTCTAATGGTACTCATCCGCACACACGACTATTGTTTTCATTTAAAATTTATTTGACCACTTGATAGGATTTTAATGAGAGATGAAGAAGAAACATCAGCTTAGCCTGCCTCCTTGACCAATTACTCTCACAATTTTCACAACAAATATGTAGTCAGGCCTTTAGAATTTCCACTGTACAGGAGAGAAAACCGAGGCTCAGATAACTTAAATAAATTGTGTAAAGAGACAAATCTAGTCAGTTTGGAACCCCGATATGAACTCAGATGTGTTGGCTTCAAGGTCAATTTTTCTTTCACTACAATGTAATGTCTCATAAGATTGATATATAATCTAGGTGCTATTGCTCTGAGGTGCGTATACTTAGTGGCAGAAATGGAACTTCTTGAAGATCTGTTCTCTAGCTCATTCTAATGATTTCTAAATGACTAAAAGTGGCATTTATAGGATAAAAAAATCATGGGTTAGTCTCCAGTAACCTGTAAGAAATCATGGGTTAGTGGAAAGAACATACATTTTACAGTATAGTAGATATGCTTTTAAATTGTGATTTTCAGTTTCAATTACTGTGTGATGGTGGGCATGTGGTAATTATTTTTTAACTTATGTCTTGCTGTCTACATCTGTAAAGTGCACATAGTAACAAATATTTCAAAGGATTTACGTGAAGATTGATTGAGATGCATATCTAAGAGCCTAGAGGAAAGTGGGACATACGATAGAAACTGACCCAAAGTTGCTTCTTTCGCATCTTACATATCATATTTCATTCTAAGAACAAACCAAGAGTTGTATATTTTCATTTTATTATTATTGGTGAGGACATTCAGGCTCAGAGAAGTGAAACATGACTTGCTCTGTCATGTAGCTAATAAATGGTGCACATTTAGCATTGAAGTGTGTGGGACACTGCACTTTGTGTTTTCTCCAGGGATTTTTCTAATTCACATTTTGAACTGGGTACCACATGGACACTTCTTTTGATCGAAGCAGTCTCTTCTTCTTGGAATCTCCTGAATTTACTTTTTCTCTTTGGTATTTCAGACCACTGGATTTAATTAAAGAGAACTGAGTTTCTCTTTGTTGAAAAACCTTCAGGAAAGAAATCTATTTTTAATGATTTGGAAAATGGAGAATTAAACAAATATGAGCCTGTGGCAGAAATCATTAACAACAAGTTGGTGGGAATTAGGATGATGGGTGGAGAGAAACAAATGTTCCACAGTGGAGCAAAATCATTACAGGAAAAAGATCTCTCCCTCCATTTATGTAAGTTAAAAGGCCTGGGTTTAAAAGAAAGTTGCCCAAAAGACTACATTTATCTTAACAATGTAGAAGACAGCCTGGATTCATCTCCATAATTTAACAGTTGTACAAACGGTTTTGGTTCATACAGGAGTGTGTGTGTGTGTGTGTGTGTGTGTGTGTGTGTGTGTCCGTAGTAATTAGCTGTTACTGGCATATCCAATACGCCAACAGATCTCTTTGCCATTTTTGGTATAGTAATATGTGGGACCCTAGTTTGTCATTTGTATTCGGTTTTTACCCTGAAGAATAATGGAAATTGTTCCAGGAGGGAACACTTTAATTCCCTAAATGAAAGAAGGAACTTTTACACTTTGGCTCTTGAGGACGATGACAAGGCACCATACATCACTTTAAATTTGCCCTGAGCATATTGATAATGTTGGTAAATGTTCACCAAAATCTTTGAGGTAAGTATGTCAGGTCGGGGGTCACGTGCCCACTTAATACACAGGATTTCGAAATCATGGAGACTTTGGATGCCTTACCAATGCTTAAACTGCTACTTATTATCAGAGTTTGCATTGTAACACAAGTGTTCAGATTTCTAGTCTAACCCTCATTTGAACATATGTTAATTATCAGCAAAGGTAATTTTTTTATTGTGGCATCCTATTAAAAGTATGAATCCCAATATTAAAAGAACCTCTTGAGAAGGTGGTGATGCATCATATCCCCTTGAGTTTGTATTATAATCCATCCAAGTACCTTCCACAAAAAGAGTGTATGCTTTTTATACCTTTTAATTTACAACATCTGCAAAAAACAAAACAAAACAACAACAAACAAACAAAACCCTCACTAAGCTTTCATGAATAAATGTTCAGTTAAATCTGAATGGTGTGTCATGGATATAGTGCAATTTATGATCAAAATTTTTCTCTTTGGAAAACTAGGACCCTGAATTTCTTCAGGTTGATAAGATAGAAATACCTTTGCAAATGCCCAGTTACTATAAGGCAAGCCAATTTCTGAATATGGGCACATGCTAGTCATGGGGTTCAGCATTAATTATATATATAATGAGACATACTCAACTGCAGATGACATTGGGCTCTGGCAGATACTTTCTTTACAAGAACTACCTCACTTTAACAGAAGATCCCATTAAATGCAATCTACCAAAAATATAGTGAGAACCTGTATCGTAAACTGTTCAATCTAGAGAGAAGCCTAGAGATCATCTCCTGAAAATACTTCATTTAACAGAGGTGGAAAATGAGGCACAGAGAGGAGAAATAACTAAGCCCAAGTCACCAAGTTGGTGATGGATAGATGTGGAATTCAAGTTCAAGTTTTCTGATGCCAACTACCTTAAGAGACTTAAACACTTTTTAATGACCATTTTGCATATAGAAATAAACATGCATAAGCTTCAAGCAATCTCATATTTAACCACTAATTTAGAGATGATTTCTTCCATACATCTATTATCACAAAGCCTCTATGTTTCTTTCATAGACCTATTAATATTAGCATCATAAATACATCGCTGGTCAAAGGAACAAATAAATAAAAACATGTACAAAATAGACAACTTATCCCATAACCTACTTCAAGACCTCACACAGACACACATTGAAAATTGTGGACCTCATTTTCACTGTGAAATAATGGAGTTGAGTTACCACATTAAGATCTATGAATATAAATACCAGATATAGCTTTATAATCTTTTATAAGAGTGAAACAACATTCCCTCTTAATGCCAAAGGCAGAAAATATTTCATTTTGGATTCTCTTTCCTGGAGAAAAGACATTTTTCTCTCCTGTGTTAACTGTAGTTGATTTTCCTTCATAGATTTGAAATACACATGACGTCCATAAATATGTCAAGTATTGGTTTTTTGATTAATATAATTAGTAATATATATGGTATGAAAACTCCAAATCCTCTTTATGTGTTTCAGCTTATAAGGTTTCTGATTTGACCTGAGCAAGACAAATAAAACATATATCAAAAAGATCTGATATGCACATTTGACTTTCTGGCTGACCTCTCCCTGTCTCTCTCTCTCTCTCTCTCTCTCTCTCTCTCTCTCTCTCACACACACACACACACACACACACACATTTACAGATGGACTTATCACAGAGGAAGCACCAGCTTCAAAAGCATTACCCTCCATCTAGTTAGAATGTAAGTATCTGCTAAAATAAATTCACAAAAGATTAGTCAATAGCCCTACAAAGCAAAACTTATTGAAATCCCTATCTAAATTGTGCTATGATTTATCAATTAATTTGGTTAAACAGTAATCATTAGAACAGAAAAGCAGTATTAACTTGAAGGAAATAAAAAACCTGAGCAATGATTGGTACTAAACAATTCTGTACAAATCTTTGTTTATAACAAATTAATCAAAGGCCTCCTGCAGAGATGTTTGTGATAGTTTTTTATGATTTATTATATATATTTTTTAATGTATTAAGCTTGTTCCTGGTACTCCGGTTAACAACACTGGGGCAGAGTTTAAAGCTAACAGCCTGTACCATAGAACATTACTCACCCAATAAAAAACTAATATAATTTCTTTCTGAAAAGAACCACTTCTTCATTGACTTTTGAAATAAACAACACATTCAGATTACTCATCCTGCTTTTGACTTCAGCCCAGCGTTCTTACATGTTCACACAGAAAAGTTCCATGAAGTTTATTTCAAGCAACGGGGGGCTGAGAAAGCTGATTTCACTTATAGTTTGAGGTTTCTTCCCCTTTCTTTAAATATTTATACTGCCAATAAACAAACACAGATGTTTAAAAAGAAAAAAAATAGCTAACTAAAAACCTTGCTCTGTGAAAACAGGCATATGTTAAGGGTTTTCAGTATGGTTTGATTTGGAATATACTAGAAATGATGTAATTACTTAATGGCTTTGCATAACAAATGCAAAACTTCTTTGGCTTATGAAACAGTAAAGCCTTTACAAGGCCTCTAACCTATGTTATAAATAGATAAGTGGTTACATTTAGATAAGTGTGGCAGAGCTGTCTGAAAGGCTAAAAAATATCTGGCATGATCTACTAGCCAAGTGCACCCGTCAAATACAGGCAACTGGATGAAAATCAGTAGATTGTCTGCTAACTGATCAGTTAATATATCAGCAGGGAAGAGCAATTAGGAAAGCCACCCGTTACATTTCATTTATACTTTATTATTGAAAGCTAATTGTTTCTGTAATCTATAAAGAACCCTTTAGCACTGAGGTAGAACATGCAAACAGGTGAGTTTATGGATTATTTTTTTTCCTGTAGGTGTTACTTGGATTTGATATTGACTATTATTGAGAATATTGTGACATAAATAAAGATCTTTTATGAGCTAAGTTTCCCTAGCAGTAAATTGGAATACTGTATACATTCCATTTAGTAGGTGCTACACAAAATGGAAAATCTGTTGTTCTATCCCCTTGTGGGATATTCCAGTATTGTGATCGCTACAACAAGGAGCAAGCACTTCTCTAATTTTGAAAGGATCTACACAATTAATGCTTCACAGGGACTCACAAAAAGGACATGGGAACAGATTTCTCTATTTTTCCAAATGACTCTTTGTCTGCTTTTGCTTTTCTTGTGTGTCCTATTGTAAAGCCTGTGATTTGACAGAAAACAGAACATGTGGCCTGAAATCTGAGAGAGAAAGGAGAAAGGAAAACAAATAAGCTGATGAAGTCAGAGCATATTAAAACAATTCTTATTAAAATACCATGTTCAGTAGCTGTGAACCTTTGTGGAAGCCATGATACACGATGGGAAATTCCTGCAGAAATAAATGTGAATATTTTGAATTTTATTCTGGTATTTACAAGAGAGATGTTTCCAACAGACTGATTTCCATGCCCAAAATAGTAAAAATAGAAGGGAAAATCATCTTTTAATGAGGGAATTCAAACAAAAATCTTAATTGCACATGGATTATATAGGTATGAATAGTAGTTATTTCAATCATTCATCCATTCACTCAGTCAAAACATATGTGTTATGTATTTCTATGCCAGGTGCTCTTCAGGTGTGTGTCAGGTAAATACAAAAATAAATGAAGCATACCCACTAGGATGACTCTAATAAAAATGGATGGATTTTTGATAAAGATATGTAGAAATTGGAACCCTTATACATTGCTGATAAGAATGTAAAATGGCATAGCTAGCCACTTTTGGAAACAGTTCAGTAATTCCTCAAAAATTAAACATGGAGTTACCATGTAAACCAGAAATTCCACTCCTAGGTATATACACAGGAGGTCTGAAAACATATGTCCACACAAAAACTATGAAGCATTATTCATAATAGCCAAAAAGTAAAAACAACTCAAATATTCATTAACTGCTAAATAGATGGTCAAAATGTAGTATATTCATACAATGGAATATTATTCAGCCATGTATAGAGAGATACAGTACTGTTTTGTGTTACAACCTTGATGAAAACATTATGCTAAGTCAAAGAAGACAGCCACGTAGCCACATACTATATGATTCCATTTATATGAAATATCCAGAATAGGGAAATCCATAGAGACAGAAAGTAGATTAGTGATTTCCAGGAGCCGAAGGGTTGCGGGGGAAGGGACAGTGACTCCTCCATGCTTTTGCATTATTTCCAAGTCCATCCTATGCTCCATTCCGTAGAATAAACAGGGAAGACTGATTATCCCATCTTATCTAAAATTGTAATCACATTTCCTTTTAAATTCAGTAAAGTTTTTGCCTGGCACACTCCATGAGCTACTCTCATTGAAGTCATCAGTATTTGCCCTAGCTAAATCCCATGTTTTAATCTCTGTCTTCACCTTCGTGGAAATTTAAGCCTTTTATCAAATCTTGCCTTCTCGGTGATGTCAATTCTATTTCATGCTCTAAACTTCTTCTATGGGCCCCAACTTTTCTTTGCTCTCCTCTACATTTTTTCCATAGCATTATTACATTCTCAAATTTTATGCAATTTAGTAAGTTAGTATATTCATTTTTCTTTTATGCACTAGAACATATACAAAGTCAGCCATCTTTGTTTCATTCACTTTTCTACCCCAAGTGTTGAGCTTAGAAAGCCCAAAACCAGTATTTGTTGAATAAATTAATGAGCTCTGGGAAATATTTTTCAATTATTTTTGAAAGCTTCTTCTCTTTTTATTGTATATGTGTATGCTTTTCAGAAACAAGTTAACGTAGCAGAGTGTTGTCCTTAGAAAGTCCTGTTGACATGGTTAGACCTTGGTTGGAATATGGGAACTTGGATTTCGGGAGAACTCTCATTGTGCCCACTACTGATGAGATCATTTCTCACATACTGGTACAACTCATTGGTGGGGGAATTCAGTACTACCTACATGATTCCACCGGGAGAAGACTCTGAATTTTTCACCTGGTTTCCTGTAGTCTTTGCCCCACACACTATCCCCTTTGCTGATTTTGCTTTCCATCTTTTAGCTGAAATAAGTCACAGCCGTGAATACGAGTCTGTGCTGAGTTCTGTGAGTTATCCTAGTGAATTATTGAAACTGGGAATGATCTTGGGGATTCCAACTAACACACACATACACATACTCATCCATGCATGTGTATACGTATACATACACACACACATACTCATATATATTTAACTTTGGAATATAACATAAATTTGCCATCCAGGATTATAGCCTTATTGCATTATCTCCAGGCTTTCTGTTTGTTTATTGTACCCTCTATTATTTATGGTGGAGAATTTCATCCTGTGGCCAGAGATGGTTTATTGCTAATTGATATTTAAAAGTGTATATAAAGTGGATTGGCAGTTCTGTGATCAGTAAGCTGACAATTATCTTGGTGATATTCAATATCAAAATTCACATACTTTTCTTCTTCTGGAAGTGTTCAATTTCCCCTGAGAAAAATTCTTTTTTCCTAGAAAATGGGATTCTTTCCCAGAAAACAGAAATTTCCCTACTGCTATCCTCTGTGTTGGTAGTTGTGATAGTGGTGATAGAGTGTTCTAGATACACAATCCCCCATCCCCATTTTTTCACTCAGTGGCTCACTTCAGCCTCTCCTCTGGATGTAAGGCCCCAGCCTCACTGTTTCTCAGGGCGCACTGGCTGCCATGCGATCGCTGTGCTGCTCTGCCAGCAGATGAGGCTTAAGTGCCTCCCAGCCCTGTTCCATCAGTTATATCGGCCTCTGTGTTTTCAATTTACAAAAATACCATTGAAAGCTCTTGTCAATTCTTTTTTCTCTATTATTGTGAATCTTATTTTTTGCTATCATTTTAATAGGGTCTTGGGACACAGAGCAGATGAAAACCTATGTTAAAGCCCAATTGCAAACATTTTATTAACTATTTTATAAAGTGGTCTGTAGAGATCATCCCAGATCCCATTGTTAGGCTGCCTACATGGTGACTTTTGAGCAGTCATGACAAAATTCCCTTTTCTTATGTCCTGTTTACCTACTTCATCACACATGAAATCCTCATCCTATTAAGCAAATACTTCAATTCCACAAATACAGACAAAATTGAAAAAAGCAAATGTCTGTGAAATGTTGGCATAATTCAAACTCATCATGTGAAATCTAGACTGTAGGTCTTACTGAGAGCAAATTTTGAGCAGGAAAAGGTAAACCATATTATTGTCAGGACTCTAGACCTAAAAGGCAGGAATTTGAACACCAAAGTAAGCATAAAAATAGACATGATAGGATGTCAAGATATTAAAACCAATTCACTTCTGATAAGGTTGTATAAAATACAGTATGAGCTAGACTTGGAAACAAGCTTAAAGTATAATCTCAGCATTGCTACACCTGCTTTGGTGTTTTTTGCTATGCTTGAGGGGATTATACTACTGATACTTAATTCTGCTACCAGCTCTAAAATCTTGCAATATTTTAAACATGTTTGAACTGGAACAACAGACATGTTTGCTGACCTTAACTTAGTATCATTATTGATGTTTCAATGTTTGTCAGTTACTAGTATTTTCAAAGCTGATATTGAACATAGATCATTCTTTCAGATTCTCTTTAGTTATTCCACAGTTAATGTTTCTTGAGTCTAAGGAATTTATAAGAAGACTGTGCTTGTTTTGCCAAAAACTTTTGAGATTTTTGCTCTAGTCAGAACAGATCCTTCTGGTTCTTGTCCTTTCTTGTTTCTAATTGATAGCACATTAATGTGCTCTTTCAGGTGTCATAAGTGGAACAGACATTCCTTGCACAAATGAGACTGCTTTCACTTTGAACATAGGCTTCTTATCTCCCCTCTTCATTGGTAGATATGGGGAGGGGACAGAGGTGAATTATTTACATATTCTTGCATACTCTGAGTAAGATTTGCGTTTAAGGCCATCATGCACAGAGAACGGTAACAGCCTTCCAGAGAGTCATTAGAAGGCAGTGTTTGTGGTGACTCAATGGATGAGGCAGCATAATGAGTAAAGACATAACCAGCATTAGATAAATGATGTTAGGAAAATGCAGAGGCAAAAGGAAATTCAAACAGCTACGGCATTTTGAGTAATCACAGTGTTGCTAGCTCTTCGTTGCAGTGAGAGATATAAAATTATCTAGGAATAATGCATTTGACAATAAATAACACAGAAAGATGGTTCTCAGATCTGAACCCAAAGAGATGGTTTTTGAACACTACGAAGAATCTTGACTGAGGAGTTCCCTGGTGGTGTAGTGGCTAGGCTTCAGCGCTGTCAGTGCTGCGGCCTGGGTTCGACTCCCAGCCAGGGAACTACCCACATTAAAAAAAAAAAAAACAACTTGACTGATTGGACAATAAACAAAATGAGAGTTTTTTTGTTTTTCTAAATCCTTATCAACAAATCATTATACCATTCATGGGGCCATAAGCTTTATAATTTTTTAAAACAAATTGTTTATATGCACACAAATACCCAAGGGCCCTCTACAACCTATGACTATCTCAGGCTATGAGAACTAGGTTACGTATTTTATCAGATAGCTTAAAGAGCAGGATCTATTGAACAATGAAATGACGTTTTCAATTTTTAGTATCATATATGGTATGTAACTATATGACAATGAACTCATCAAATCTTACCCAATGCAGAAAATTTATGCCAATCTCTTCTGAGAAGTAAAGAGCTCCTTTCTAATGATCTTCTGTTTAATTTGCCTTTGATGGGCGACTCAACATGGTGGATTGTAAACAATACAGGCATTAAAATAAGTGCAACTTGAGTTTGAATCCTTTCTTCTCGCTTTTAATTATTATATTGGCTTAGACAAGTCATTTAAGTTCTAAGCCTTTCTCACTTTTTCTGTGCTATGAGGCCACCAGTACTTGTCTTGCAGAGTTACGATGCTTAGGGATAACCTACTAAGTTATCAGCCACAAATCCTAACTAATGAATGATCACCTCATTTTATTATAGGTAGGAAAAGAGAGAATAATTTAAAAATGCATATTTGTTGTTTGTGACTTTGTTTAATAAGATGATGTGAGATTATTGTATATAGTTATGAGTTTTAAGGTCTCTCTTGGTTCTCTTCCTTTAAAAAGGACTGATTAGACAATTTGAAAGTTGCCTTTCCTGCAAGTGAGCCACCATGTATGCATAAACTTCTAAAAATCTGATAAATTCCTCCCCTTTTAGGAAAAATAGTGGCTTTGCCTTGTACTGGCTAGCTCAGAGTTAGCATCCAGAGATGGTCACAAATCAGGTTTGGAGAACACAGTGCTTTCTACTGCAGAGAATGTACATGGTAGCCTTCATAATTACCCTTGGGTAATGTAGGAATTACTAATAGACTCCTAGTTGACTATTTGCTGACTTATGTGCTGACCCTTAAATGTGCTGAAGTATATATCCTAACAAGATTCTAGAAAACTTCCAGAGCATTATATGAGATGAGAATTTAGAATAATTAGGAAAAATATTTATGCTTTCATTAATAGTTGAAGTTGAAGTGTCTAAACACATGTATCAACTCTTAATTGTACATGCCAATAAAATGTTTTAAAAATCAGATGCTCAGAAATCTGATTTAATGCAAATGAAATGTAGATTTGGGAATTAATACATCATTGCTGGTTATTTTCCTCTAGAGCCTTAAAAAAGTTGGCCATTTGTAGTTTCTTTAGTGTTGCACATAGACAGTCAGTTATATTCCTGCCGGGCCACTTTTCTTCTGTGATTTCAGCAAAGCTATATCCAGAAAATGAAGTCAACAGGAAGGATGCCAGCACAAGTGTTGTTTCTGGAAGAAAACTTCCAGTGGATATCTTTATTAATGTAATAGATGTGAGTGGGACCTCAACCTGTGGGTTCCCTGTCAAAGACCCGAGAATGGGAGGGGCCTCTGAGGTCCCCTTTCTCCCCTAAGCAGGAATTCTCTCTCATTTCCCACACGAGGACGTGGGGGGACACGTCTTAACGCCTGCTTCTTATTCAAGGGCTACACCCGCTTCAGTTCCCCACTCCCGTGCTGAAGTGTAGCTGGGGGGTGTGAGTGGCACAGGGGGGTTAAACGGCTCTCCGTCTCCCTCTACTTTGAGATAGAGAAGCCAAGGAGGGGAATGCAGCCTTACCGCAGGCTTCGGCCTGTAAGAGACTGAGCTTTCTCACCACGGTGTGACTTCGTTCAGTGTGTTGCTAAGGGCAGCGGATGTCGGAGAAACAGAAAGGGACAGAGTTGGTTATGACAAGGAAAATGTCATCAACATTGTCGATTACAACCTTTAGGGACTGCTGATTTAATGCTTGGATTCTTTTTCTCTTTTCTTACCTCAAATATCATATATTCAACCAGTTATTTGACTGATATTAATATCTCCATATGCCAATTAGGATAAACACATAATGTTGAATATCCTCTATTAACCTACTTATTTAGAAATAGTTGAATAGGAGGAAAATTCAACCAATTAATTTCATGATGTATGGACCAGAATTAGATCACTTGCTTTTATGCCAGCACACGGAGGGACTGACCGAACCTGAGGAGTCAACTAAAGCTCCACATTCATGGTAGGCCCGCTCTGCTTCGGGCCTGTCTAAATGAGTTATGCTCAGGTAGACATGATCCTTGTTAATGATGGTTTTCTAAAAGAAACAAAGAAAATTTAACAGGATTGGTGAACAATCATGTTTTAATTTAACATGTCAACCTAGAGACTACTTTATTAACAGCTAAATAGCAATATAAAAAATTACTAAATATAGAAATGCTTTCTCAAATAACTTTATTTTCTTTCTCCCATGAACTTTATAAAGATGCCACCTTAAAAATTGTGATTTCCTTTTGTAAAACCAACTATTGCCTAAGATACAGAAGATCAAGAAGCAAAAAGTGATGCTAAAATGAACATAGAAATGGTTCATCAAACATCCTCATTTAAACTGAGCAAAATAAGGAAAAATGAAGAAAAAAAGAGCTTAAAAAGTATAAATTAAAATGAGATTTAGAAAATATTTCTGTTTCTATATTGTTTCTGATAACTTGGTTATAATCGCCGTTATAATTCACAAAGTTATTTATGCTTAAACTTTCCCCTTGCCCAACCTGTTCTCTTTACCGTGTACATAGATAGAGACATATAATTTTTATTGAACATTAACATTTGAGATGCGTTGCTACCATTTAGCCTGGTTTCCTGTCATTTATTTGAGGGTCAGGAGGAATGGAGACAATGTGACTCTTCAAATAATATAGCACAGGAAAAACTGCCCCTACCTATTTCGTGGTGTAAACTGACAACTAACAGGAAAAAAAAAAAACTCTAAGATACATACTTAAAACTGGTCATGTTAAAGTGCCAAAAGTCTCCACACTTACTAAATCGATAGATGGCTAAGAATTGAAAGACCTGACAGAATGTTGCCATTAGGTGAACAAATTAGTGTATCAAGTATTGATTGAGCTTGAGTGAGTTTATGAGACTGGTTTAACAGAAAGCAAGCGTTTGGGTTCACGTACAACACGGATCAATTTAGGGATGGGCAGGGAATGTCTACATCAAGGGACAGCGTAATAGAAACTGCATCCCACCCTAGAATGGTGAAAACATTAAAGTGACCATTTAGAACCCTGGATTTTAGGAAAAGGTAAAGTTTTAACTATTAAATACCATATTGGATATAGATTTCCTTGCGTTTTCATTTATCAAGTAAAGAAGTTCTTCTTTTCCCCTAGTTTGCTGGGAGTTTTTGTAATCATGTTTCCCGCTGGAGTACAGGCCAGTGATACTTAGTACCCGTTATAAAAGATATGGCTCATACTCTGATTTTGATAATGCAGCCCCCCGTGTGCGTAGGTGTGATCTGGCCTCTTCGTGTCACTGTGAGCATCAGGGCTTGGCAGATTGTCTCCAAAATGCTGGTATTCTGGCTAGGCGATTGCTCTGAGTAAGGAATGAACTGTCCTTCCGCTCTGTCACAAGGAGTCTTCAGTTCCCCCAAGCGTCCGTGATCCTGTGGAGAGTACCTTGTTGGTGTTCAGGCTGCGTACAACCTCAGACTCTTCACAGTGCCTGACAATACAGGCTCTCTTTTCCTTGGGAGTACGAGTGAGGTCTCAGAAAGGGGAACGGGTCACTCCGTGGTCAGGACGACCAAGCCCAACACTTGCGGTTCATCATGAGCATGGAGCCCAAGGTTTCTATTAAGGTACAACCTGTCTTCCAAGGCTGCTAACTAAGCCTACAGCCCAACTCATAGTCAGGTTGGGGCATCTCAAGGAAATACTTTTAATGTAATCTTGAGATATAGAATACGTGAATGATTTTATTTAGCTGTCTATCAAATACTAGGTGCTAAACTCTTTGCAAATATTAAATAATTTAGTTCTCATAATAACCCTATGAGTATGTAATCTTTTAGCATTTTCACATTATTGAACTTAAATTGTCCTGCAATCTTTCACTAGAATCTTAAGGTCTCCTTGATAATAATGCAATGAGAGGAAACAGATGTCTGTTTTTACTTCTTTGCCTTTTTTTTTTCAACCTGGCACTATAAATTTTAATACAGCTTCCAGGAAATAGTAATCACGTTTCATCAATAATTAGTATTCTAAAGAAAGGTACTCAACCTCTTTTATGCACATTGCACATGCTAAGTGGTATGTTGGACAAACATCACAGCTGCACAGACACATGCGGATTATGTACAACATCGAATTGCTCACATGCCTACACACATACACGAACACATGAACCCAGATTTTTTGGCATTTTCTCTGGATGGTATTTGTATATAACAGGCGTATGGTTTCCAAGAGTGCTGAGATAACAAAATTAACAGGAACCATTTTCTTCTCATTATACTGAAAGACAAACTGTTAGAACTTTGATTTGAAGTATGAATGTACTTGCTCAAATATAAATCAATCACGTCACAGTTCTAATTACTGCTGTATCTCCAGAGTATTAATGGCAGAACAAACATGTATGGTATTCCAGTATTTTGAACTATTGAGCTAAGCATATATGGACAGCTGAAGTCCATATACTACTTGAAACTTTAAGTCATGATAAATAGTTTAATTATGCCTAACTGGACACTTCTGATCTTCCCCTTCTGAGAAATTGTCCTTACTGAAGATCTTAGCATGGAAGAGAGTGATAAAATATCAACCATTAGTCTTAAGAGTGAATTAATTAGCATAAGTTTCCTCACCTAATTTTTGAGCTCAGTAAAAACCATATTTCACATGTGAGGATGGTGTGAAGACCCTAAGTCATGAAGACAGACTTGGAAGTCAAGTAATACCGTCTTCTGAATGTAGTACTGCATGCTCCTCCTTATCTCATCAAGTTGTTGAAAAGACACAATAAAATAAAGTATGTAAAGTGCTATAGAATTGCTAGGATATAACAAATAATATTTCTTATACTCCTTCTTTTCCCCAGTAGCGTTCGTCATTTCAGTATAATAATAGCACAAGTAACTAAGCAAATTAGTTGGTAAAGGGAAAAAAAAAAAGACAGTCATGATCTACCAATTTTCGATGAATGAAAAATAGAGTCTCTAAATCTGCCCTAAAAATATATTCATACTGTAATTCTTTATATTTTAAGATAATGCTCTTACATTTTAAATTTGGTTTATGTGGCTGAAGAGTTGAATACTGTCCCCAGTAAATCATATAATGTTTATATTCCATTCTTTCTTGTTAAAAAAAAATGTATTTGCCTGGGGTAGGAAATTAGGTCTATCTGAGAAGTACAAGTTTGCTTGCAACAACTGGTTATATAGTAGTGACTATAAAGATGGCAATGAAAGTATGCTGGAGACTTCTGGTTACATTGTTCCTTTCTTGATCCAGGCAACTTTTCTCTTCCCTCTTCCTTCCTCCTCCTGAGAATTCAAACATGATATTTTGTATATCATGTATATTACCTGTAACAATGATATTATTATTTGTTAAGGGAAATAGTTGCAGCCTATGCATGGCATATGATAAACCCAAATGACAGAACAAGTTAAGTACCTGTGGCATCGTTGAGATATAACATGGTGGATATTCTCCACACTGACCTCTTGTTATGTGAGGCAAAAGGCCCTAGTGTTTAAGCCACAATTAATCATATTTTCTGGTATTTTCAGCAAAAAGCATTTGTAAGTGATAAATCTCACTCTGCATATATCAACATGTTCTTTGCCCAAATAACAAATGTATAATATCAAAATTGCTGGATTTACATGCATTTTGTAAAAGCAAAGGGCCATAGTAAAAACAAAGCACAGTAACAACCAAAAAAAAAATCTTAAAACTTGTCCAAAAAAAACAACCTCCCTATTTTTGCATAGTTTTATTCTTGGGCTAAGGAAGATAAAATCAGTGCAAGGTTTCAGGTACTGTGTCCCCAGATTTGTGCAGTGTCCTTTCTGTAAAACTGTTGGGAAGAATTCCCTTCTGCTAGTTGTCTAAGGTCTTTGTAGAGTTTTGGATCTGACACAAAGTATTTAGCACCAACCACGATGTGGATGAAATGGAGCCAAGTTGGCTTGGCCTTCTCGATGTATTCATATAAACCTGATCTTGTGACTTTTATTTTGTAAATGTGTCTATACCAAATATATACAGTCCCATATATTAATATATATTTATTTATCCTTATTCCTTAATTCAAGAAATATCTCCTTCTGTCATAGCTTATTTGCTTCACTCTCATAGTTTAAGTCAATTGTTTTCATAAGGGCATATTCAAAACCGCTGTGCCTTTACTACACCCCTGTGTCACGCTCACGTACGGACATCATACCCCAGTGCCGTCCTACTATTTCAGTTCTCATCCTTACTCCATTAACTTCAAGGACACGTAAACTGACATTTAGCCTACTTTTGCCATTTTTAATCTAAGTCATATTTTATTGTGTTAACCTTCTAATAGGTCACTTTTTGGTTTTATTACAAATAATCTTTAATATTTTATGTATAACATTTCTGGCATCTTATTTTACATCTTCATCCCTAAAGTTCTATCATGTTATTTTCTTTATCTCATCCTTTTCAAAGATCATACAAATATTACAGTTTCAGAAAGCTTAGTAATCATGGATTACAAGTTGATCATTTTAGAACTAAGAATAATAAAAATGTTGAAAAAATTAAATGGAGTCAATTCCATAGGGATAGAAGTTAAGTTATAGATAATTGGTAGGCAGACAAATATTACTTATCCACAATAATACGAATTATTCTTGTGCAGGAGAGGTAAAATTGCTTTCTATTCTAAGAAAAGATTATTCCAAATATTCCATTTTATTGCCTTGTATTTAATCAGTTTACTTCTATTAGCAAATTCATGTCATCATTACTGATTGTCTATTTATGTGACCATTCTTCAAGTTCACCTTGGACATTTACTGATTTCCTCACTAAATTGAGTTAAATAAAATATTAGCATCTAATAATTTTATTTTTGCCTGAGTCGTGTTTTTAACTTTTGGAAAAATTATACTTTGGTGGTACTACTAATTTCATTATATGAATGAAGCGACTGTGCTTTTGAATGTTAAAATAAATAGTTGTCTAATTTGATTACCTGAATACTAGCAAATCATGGACTAAAGTTAGGCTCACCCGATGTACCATTTTAAACAGGGCAGTAAATGATGGTCCTGTCCCGTTTCTAATGGCACGTATTGTCAGCCTACTGTAACCTTAAACTTAGCCCAGTGAGACGAGGCTGACCATTGCTCCAGTCCTTAGTAAACAGTGGTCATTTAAATGTGAAGGATGGTAAGGATTATATTTTTTGTGTTTTATTGTGATACATATACAGGGTTACCATGTTTTCAACCTGCTGGCCATTTGTTGATTTTTTTTTTTTTTTGCAACTGTTCAGATACAATATTTTCCTTCTGTAGTAAAAGTTTTTATTTCAAACAATGGGACTTGACAAAGAAACAAGGAATTTGTTTTAAAAATATTGTGTTTTCTACTTTTAAAAAAGAAGAAAAATCTATGGGGCAAATGGGTATTTTTTTAAGGGTAGTGTGTGGACAGAAAGACGGGTCTCATTAGATCTACTGTTTCTCTGTCAAAGACTGAGAGCTGTGCAGGAAGATAAATAATGTTTTTTACTCCCTGGGCAGAAATATTCCATCAGTTTATTTTTCTCTTTGAATAGCATGGTAAGTAGGGGAAAAGAGGGGAGAGCACTATGGTTTTGAAAAGATTTCAACATTATACTTTGCAAAATATTTCTTTTGGAAAGAATAGCATATGCAGAAAATAGCCCGTTAGCTCTTGCTTAGCAGAGCTCCAAGCCCAGTCCTATATCTCGTGATTTTCTTTTTGTCAACAATCCTCAGCTAATGAAGAGCGTAGTTTAAACCAGCACGTGCCTTGGGAATACTTCTTCACCAGGTGTTAGCAGTTTACTGGATTGGATGGAATTAGGGTGTGGGTGGGTAGTTTACAATTAAATATGCTTGTGAAAGCCTGGTTTAATTAACATTAAATGGGTTTCTATTACAGAATATTTTAGAGACTTTGTTATCCTAATTTAAATTTTAAGTTTATTTGAGTTATTTGTATTCATTTAACTTATTGAGATGGTGTATGATGGAAGACTGATGAGCACCTCTTACTGTCCTGATGTCTGCAAAGGGTGGGTCTAGGACAAAGATAATTCTTGATGGTAATTTGGAAGGTCTGTGATGGAATACCACGCCTCTGGTGTTCTTCACCTAGCCTGTTGGCCAAGTACAGCAGACATCCAATAAGTATTTTATTAACACAGTGCCATCTCCTTTTTAATCGACCCTAGCAATCATGTGCCTTCTGCTTTAAACAAGTCATTTAATACTCTCTCTGTCTAGTAAATGGAGGTGTTTTTATGATCAAATTGCATCATGGAAATGAAATATCTTGGACAATTGTAAACACTATTCAAATATAGAATAATGGGATGATGCAAATGATCATTGAGGACTGTCTGGCTCAAATAATTTCATGGCATTAAGGAAAATGAAAGTTACTTGAACAAGGTCACCCAGCTCATCATTGTCAAACTGCAACTAGAACCCAAGTTTCTTCATTTCTAGCTCCAGGAACTTGAACCATGGTTATGAGTCCTACTTGGCATGGGTTTAGAATATTTATTAGGTAATGAATCTAGGGGAAAAGTAAATCACATTTACTTAGAGTGTACTTGTTACCACACGGGAGAGAATAACTTAATAATTGTCAGATTCAATAGTATATCTATATTCAAGTCGTGTTTGTAATAGCAGACAGATAAAAATACAAAAAACAACCCCTGAAAGAGTCCCTAAGCAAAGATATTCTTATAATTTTGAGCTCAAAATACAATGTCTTGAGTCTATAACATTTAATGAAGAATTATATAAAATAGTCGATTAATTTGGCTTAAATGCCAAAGAGATGAAGATTTGGACTGACAGTGTTTATGATGTCCGTACCTTTCTCTTTCGCTCTCTTTCCCTTAACATAATTGGCTTTGGGCAAATCATGTTGTTTTCATTGTAATGTCATTGCAATTTATGATTCCATAAGGCACATGAATAAATTTTTTATTTCATTTGTTTTGCATTTCATTTTAATACCACCCAAGAAAATTACCTACACAACTATGCATGCTACCTTTTATTAGCTTCACCATGTTTCCATTTTCATATTTTGATCACCATCAAATTTTGTTTTAACTGTATTATAAAATCAACTCTCCTTTCACAATTAGATAATTTACCTTTAGACCTATTCCTTGTGAATTCTTTATCTGTAGCATTATACTAAGTGCAAGCATAAACCCAGTAAAGCAAAACTATAACAATAATCTGCTTATTATTACATAACATTTATGAAACAATTTTATTTTGTTTCCAAACAAGAATCTTGCTTTAGACTCTGAGTCATTCTTTTAGTAATCTTTAAGAAGCAGGCAAAGATATAAAACACTGAAAGTACTAATACATTTTTTTTGCTTGACAAATTAGTTGTATCGACCTCTTATTATATGTAAATGCACAGTTTCTATTCATAAGACTAAACAGACACAATCAGATAATGCTATTTTCGTGCACTTTATGGCAAATGAAGACTCAGTGATGGAATTGGCAAGTATTGGGGAATTAATGTGACCCTGTGAATTGTGTTCCACCAAGATAAACAATTTCCTTTTATTATTTTTTTTCTTAGAATTGGAAGTAAATTATTTTCCCTCTACATTCTGTTATTTAGTTGTAACCTTCCATTTGTCCATTTGTGTTTGGCACTAGCTTACATTTGAAATTAGATTTTTTCTTGTTAGTTTTATCCACAGATTGATGTGTTTTACAAGATCCTTAGGGTTCCAGTTTCTCTTTTACATGCAGTGGAAGATTCTGCAGACAAAGGGGAAACTACTCAAAGAGAATGAGCATAATGAAAACTGGACACGCTCTTACAAATAAATGCCCCACCAGACATTTTAGTCAAACTTAAATTTTAACAGAGTAAAGAGAGTTAGTTGTAAGCAGTGATAAAGACTCCATATTCTAACTAATCATAAGCCTGCTATTCTTTTAGTTATTCACATGTATTTGTCATCAGGTGTGGGTCTCTTTCAACGAATTATATTCCTTAAATTACCCGAGATTTCATAAAGTAGATTCTGTTGAAACAGTCATATGATATGGCTTTATAAGGTTTTGGAGAGGGGGAATATTATGTATTTTAAATATCAACCAAGTCCTCCATTAATTACCACATATTTAAAGAGAGTCTATGATGACTGCAGTTTTCTACTAACACGGAAAGCAGAGAAGAGAAAAAGAGAGTTTCTTCTACTAGCGGTCCCACATACTGAAAAGATACAATTTTTTATAGCATAACCTGAATAAAATAACTTGAAATAGACATGAAGTAGAAGGTGTTTCAGACTAAAAAGACTTTTTAGATTATGTGCATCCTTTAGTTATCTAGCTGGATCTGTTGAACATAATTCAGTATAAAAAATTAATTTTATTACATTTATTGGGCTGACATTGGTTGATAATATTACATAAATTTTAGGTGTAATCTTTATAATATTGCAGTTGTATACTGTGTATTCACTACCCAAAGTCTATCAACTCTCTTTCAATTTATACCCACGATTCTTTCCTTTGAAGATCTTCTTTCAAGTAACTTTTGAGTATTTCCTTGTTTTACTCAACATGTATTTAATGAGTTCATTCCAAGTACTAAGAACTCTCCCAAGGGCAACAGATGCAGAAGTACATAAAACCATAAAACAAAACAGGAAAGAATAAACCAACAAGCAAAACCACCATTTTTTATATATCTTATACTCTAGTGGGAGAAAAGAGAAGAAAATTTTAGATTAAATATTTAGCATGTCAGTACTTGTTTGTTGATTTACGGATGATAGCCATGCTGACAGGTTGAGGTGATATCTCATTGTTGTTTTAATTTGCATTTCTCCGATGATTAGTGGCACTGAGCAACAAGTGTTGGTGAGGATATGGAGAAAAGGGAACCTTGTGCACTGCTGGTGGGATTGCAAACTGGTGCAGCCACTGTGGAAAAAATTATGGAGATTCCTCAAAACAAAAAAAAATGAACTACTTTATGACTCAGCAATTCCACTTCTGAGTATTTATCTGAAGAAATCCTAAACACAAATTTGAAAAGACACGTACATTCCTGTGTTCATTGGAGCAATGTTTACAATAGCCAAGATATGGAAGCAACCTAAGTGTGCTTCAATAGACAATTGGATTAAGGAGATGTACATATATACAATGGAATATTACATAGTTATAAAAGAATAAAATCTTACCATTTGTGACAACATGAATGGACTTAAAGGGTATTATGGTAAGTAAAATAAGACAGAGAAAGATAAATATCATATAATTTCACTATATGTAGAATCTAAAAAGAAAAGGAACAAACAATACAGAAACAGACTCATAGACACAGGAAATAAACTGATGGTTGTCAGATGGGAGAGGGATTAGGAGGTTGAGTGAAAAAGGTGAAAGGATTAAGAAGTACAAATTGGTAGTTACAAAATAGTCATAGGAATATAAAGTACAGCCTAGGGAATACAGTCAATAATATTGTAATAACTGTGTATGGTGCCAGGTGGGTACTAGACTTATCAGGGGATTCCTTGTTAAATTATATAAATGCCTAACCACTATGATGTATACCTGAAACTAATATAATATTGAGTATCAACTGTAATTGAAAAATAAATATTGAAATACACACACACACACACACACACACACACACTCACGTGCGCACGTACATGTCGTATATCATGTCAACTGGCTATCCCGATAATGACAAGTGCAATTGAGAAAAACCAAGGGTTCAGATGACAGGTTTGTTTGAGAGTTTGCCATTTTTAAATTGGGGGGCTTCTGACATTTTTTGCTGAAAAGATAATCTTGGAAGAAAGATCTTTCAGAAATGATGAACAGATCCAGGAAGATGTGTGAGGAGAAAACAAGCACAAGCACCCTGAGGGAGGTGTGTATTTGGGGTTCAAAGAGCAGAAGATGTGGGATGAGGTTTGGTAAGCAAGATGAAAAGAAACAGGAGATGATAAAGTAGCAGGGTCATCAGATTGTGCAGACACGTGTTGGCTGCTGTGATGATGACTTCAGCGTGTGTTAGAAAGCCATCAGTGGGTTTTCTTCAGAACAGTAGTATGATTTGACTTGAATTTTGAAAAAATCACATTTGTTACTCTGTTGATAATAAGTCGTAAGGAAGCAATAGATCCGTGGGAGGCTATTCCAGTAATCCAGGGGAGATCTGATTTCAGCTTGTCAGAATACCTGATTTTAGGGTGATAACAGTGAACTAAGTAATGGGATTTGGAATACATCTTTAAGACATAGCTAACAGTGTGCTGACAGATTAGACATAGGGTGTGAGAAAAGAGAGGATTCAAGACAAATCTGAAACAATAGCTGGAGGAGCTTCAAGGACAAGAGACCCTTAAAAATAACAATGCGATAGATCCCTTCAGAGAGAATGATCACAGTGAAGGAAAAAGGGCTAGAGATGAATGGGCTAGAAGAAGAGAGATGGGATCTAGTGGGCAAGTGAAGAGGTGCACCTTATGAGCACAAAGAGGCTTCGGTAGCAGCTGGGAAGGTAGAATGTGGTGCAGATGTGGGCAGAAGAGAAGCCATGGTGATGGTAGCAGCTCACGTAAATCCATGTTGTTGGTCCCTCATCGCTTTCTGCCCCTGTGCATATTTGTTACCTTTGTGTACCTGAACTTCAGCCATGTCTCATTCCTTTAGTCCACGCTTTAGTCTTAAACAATATTTTGTTAGGGAAAGGGAGGAAGGTAAACAGGAAAGAGAAAGAGAGAACACAAAAGAAAGCAGAGAAAAGAGGGAGAGAAGAGAGCAAAAAGGGAACACAAAATCATGAAACAAAAAGAAAAGCAGAGACAGAGAAGAAATAAAGAAACAGGAAAGGTTCAGTGACTAGGGATCCATATTTTAGAAACCAAGGTGAAGAGAAACAAAGATTTGATTGGAATTGATAAGTTAAGAGCTTGGTTGTGACAGGAGTTAATTTTTTTAAGGCTAGCTAACAGTGAAATTTGCATAGCTGTCACTCAGAAATATTTGCATGATTAATTAAGTGCTCAAAGTGGCAGAATTTTAAAGAGGGGGGAGTTCATCTGTATTTAGAATTTAACGTAGAAATAAAGGGACCTAGAGCTGTGTAGAAGGCCTGATTTCCAAAAATAAGGTCATAGAGATTGAGGATAAACATTTTTTAAATAGAAGCAGAATTTATAACAGAGAAGTTAATACTTCTTATTACTTTCATGTTAATACTCCTCTTTGATGTGCTTGTTCTCAGATTCTCAAGATAGCCAATGTGCTCTCAGGAGTGCTACCATCTAATTTTTACACAGTGCATGATTTTAAAATGTATAGGGTAGTATATCAAGTTACACAACCCGTGTCTCTCATGTGCATACACCTTAACTGAACAGTTTTTGTTGTATTTAGGGGCAGTAACTGAAATAAGGAAAATATTCCTCTCTTCAGCATTGAAAAGAACTTAAATTTGTTCTTGGCAAGCTGAAAAGATAATATTTATACATTATATTTTATTATATACCTCCGAGAGTAAATCCAGAGACTATAAATATGTGTCTAAATAGTTTGGGTAGATAACCCAGTTTAGAGAAGGTAGAAACAAAATGCCACCTATTAAGTGGATATCTAATAACCTAGTCTGTTACATTACATCCAATGTGGAAGAAAACTAAGAACAGAAGGAGAAGCAAAAACAATTGAAGTGGTCAAAGACCACATACACATTGTTCAGGGGGAGAGGTCTTGCATGCCAGACTCTGATCCCTGTGGCCGAATATTAATCTGAGAATATCCCAAATATTCTGATTCCAATCCTTCAAACAACCTCCCAATGACAATTGGGCCTTCCCCGTGACATACGCACATGGAGAGAAGACAGTGATGGCCTACTTCAGCATCTTTGTTCACATTACAGACATATTCTCATTAGACTTCAGAAAATTTACTTTCTGATTTTAATATAATTTCCTGTGGGCTTAGATGTTGAGCCTCCACCTCCTAGAGGGGATCTATTCTTGATAGACACACACGAAATCAACTCTCTGACTATAAAACATCAAACAAATAGTTTGTACTACTATGTTTTAATTATGGTTACCTTACTTATAAAAATCATAATTCTTTGGAAATTGCTTTATATTTTTTACTTTGTAGTGACAAAAACAAGGAAGTATGATAAAAGTTTAGAGTAGTTTCTGTCGCTTCCTTTTGCATTGAGCAAGCTCTAGAAGGATAAGGGACTGCTTTATCTATACTAATGTACATGTCAATAATTACGTGAGTTTAATTACTTACCCTGGTTCTGGGTCACTTACAGACATTATTTAAAAAAAAAAAAGTTAATTTATTCAAATCTCACTTGATTTTAGAGGAAGTGAGGAAAGGAATTGAAAATAACTCAAAAACTAGAATTCAAGAAATTTTTACCTAAAATGAAACTCTGAGTAGAATTTAACATTCTTATAATGCCTTTCCCACAGTTTGTAAATATTCACATCTACATTTTCCCCTGGATTTTTGTTTCATTTTGGTTTTGTTTTAAAAAAAGAACGAACTAAGAAAATATTTTATACTCCTCAATTCCTACCCTAAAATAAGTGGTCAGAAAAAGATAATGGAAGGAACAAAATAATTTATTAAGAGGAATTTTATGATACACAGTGTGCCAGGTAATTTTAGAGCTATTATGCCACTTAAACCTCACAATAGCCCTGTGGCCTAGACATTATTATTCTCATTTGGTAGAACATGGAATGGAGGAAGGGAATTGCTTTGCCAAGTAGCTTATAAATGACAAAACAGAAATTAAAACCCCAAAATAATTAACTTCCAAGTTTTTCCACTCCTGCCTTTCTGTTACCATTGATGTAGTAAGAGTAGGACATTTCAAATGGCTAAAACGGAAAAGATTTTCAAACTCTTGAATTCATTCTACTTATAAATTTTTTTCACTGTAAGTCAGTAATTGTAATCTAGTTTTATTTTATAAGATTTCAATCACTCATAAATCGAGAGACTTGAAAGATGGTAAAGAAAATTCATTTATTCAAAATGTGTTTATTGAGTACTTGCTATAATACATGCAAAGTATGTTTTTAAGTCCTTTTTGGGAAAATAAAAAAGTATAAATAAGAGAAAATATTTTATCTACTTTATCCTTAGCTGACTGCAGAGAGCTTTGTGTATTTAAACTGCTTTCATACAATGTTATTAATCATAATGTACTTTTGATAGCCATAATGTTATATCAAAATGAACAACAACAAAAACCTTAAAGTCAAACTATCAAATTACTTCTAATGGATGATTATCAGCTGGAACCACTGAGAGCCAAAAGCTTTTCTGTTTTTCTTGAGTGTTTTAACACCAGTCAGTTTTGCTCTGGGTTTGACTGACTGCCTTAATTCTTTACGTGGTTGGTGTGATTTAAGCTTGAGGATGCATTTTAATGCCGAAATCCATAGAGAATCAAGCTATTGGTTCTTAGGAAATTTTTATGCAAGCCCATTTAATGAAAGGGAACCCCAACAGAAGGAAGCTTATATATATGCTTTTCTCAAGCAAATTAAAATCCGGTGCTTCACTGGAGTTAGCAAAATCTTCCTTCTTGACCAAGAAATCTTTTGAAATTCCTGAACGCCAAAGAAGTCTCATAAAATGTCTTGATGGACCATGCAAATCTAAGTCAGAAACAGGTAGATGCTATTTCCTTGGAGTAAACTCTATTTTTCCATGGAAAAGAAAGGATTACTCTCTTCAATTTGAACATTGTCTGTACTTTCCATGTACAAGGGACATTTGGAAAGTTTTAAATAAGTTAATGAGCTTAAGATAGGGTAGGGAAAGAACAGGGTATATATCAAATCTGCAATAAGGTAGGCCACATTGGACAGCATGCTTAAAGTGTTGTGTTTTACTCATAGTACTCTAGGTTCATAAGTGCCAAATGCTGTCTCTTTCTTTTGAAAAAGTCCATAAGCTCACAGATGAGTCTGAGCATTTTATTTTCACTTTAATGTTAATAACAAAGTCAGTCATTTATATTAATGACCGAAATGATAATCATTTCCACTTGTGACACATGACATCATAGATTTTGCAAGAAAATGAATAAATCAACAAATACTGGCATGTGAATGTTCATAGCAGTACTAATCACAATAATCAAAAGCTGGCTACAATTCAAATGTCTACTAAAGGATGTATGCATAAGCCATACAATGAAATATTATTCAGCTATAAAAAGGAATTAAATACTCTTACATGCTATAATGTGGACAACCCTCAAAAATATTATGCTAAGTGAAAGGAGCCAGACACAAAAGGCTATAGATTATATGATTTTATTTGTGTAAAACATCAAGAAGAGGTAAATTCCTAGAAATAGAAAGCAACTAATTGGTTGCCAGGATTGGGGGTGAGGGGTTTCCTTTGGGGGTGATAAAATGTTTGGAACTAGATAGGGGTTATGGTTGGACCACATTACGAATAAAATGTAATACATATCACTGAATTGTGTATTTTAAAATGTTAAATTTTTTGCTCTGTGAATTTCAACTCAATTATTAAAAATGAGGATGCAATTAATAATTACCTTGGAATGGCAGTTTTAAACTTGGGTGCTAAAATATTATGGCAATGTTCAATTATTTAAAAAAAAAGGTGACCATATAATTTGTTTTCCAAAATGAGGAAAATGTGAACATAATAAGGGGATGCTATTAATAATTTCTCTGGAACATCAGGTATAAACTAAGACTATTCCTGGCAACCCAGGACGTATGGTTCCCTTACTTATAAGGTAGTCATCTCAAACTCCAAAAGTTGGTTCTGTATGCAAGAAATTTATTGGTAATTTGACTTCTAAAAACTTAAATTTTATTCATTGCCTTTTCTGCTTCATTGGAGGAATTCTTTTTTCACTCACCATTAGTCCTTTCCATATCTCTCTATCTCCACATTTGGAAGTTACATATGGGACTTTTAACAATGACTAAAATGTGTGTTAAATTACCTTTTATTTTATTGCATTATAGTATATTTCTCTTCACCTTTTTCCCCTCACTTTTCAAGAATCATAGTGGTAAAGAAGTGAAGAATACATCTCATCATGACTCCTCTTTCCACAAGCTTCCCTCTGGTCTTGGGATTGTGTGTGAGAGGGGAAAGTTCATGATTCGAAAGGGAATGTTACTTTGAGTTTCCGCAATTAGTGGAAGCTGTATCGCTTTGATGTGGCAGATCTCGGAGGGGAATGGCAACACAGAAAACAGTGTGGATGCAGTCTGTGGATGCCAGCGTAGCATAAGGATATTCTGTGCCCAAGTGCAGCATGGATAGACATGGCCTAAAAGCAGTGGATGTCCAGGTGCTCGAGGTCTCACCTGGACTGGACTAGGAGTGATGGTCAGTGTGACTTGAAAGTGAAGATGACTTGGTCCTCCTTAAATCCAAACTATTCTGTTACTCTTTTGAAAAGCCAGGCCCTTTTCCCTACATCCAGCAGGCATTGCATGTGACCTTGGATAAAGTCACTCTCCTCAACTAAGGGCAGTCGTGGAGAGAAACTAAGCTGAGGACTGTGAACCGCTGTTGTCCCCAGCAGCTAGGAAAAGGAGCACAGCAGCATGGAGAGTTGGGATCTGACCTTAGCTCTCAAAACGAAAGCACCGTAAAGCCAGATGCTCTATCGCCCATGCCTGATATGCCCTAGATAAAGGAGTCACTCATTTAAATGTGGTCTTTTGAACAAAGGTGAGAAAAAGAACTTGAAAGAAGTGAGATTTGAACTCCCAAGAGATGGAGCGTGTGTAGACTCATTGGTGAAGGGCTGGTAGTGAGAGGACACAGGGAACTGGAGGAAAAGGGAGATTTCAAGAAATAGTTGGGGACAACACAGGAGAGTTGGTGCCATGTTTTGTTTGCCCTTGAGAGCCGAAGAGAACTAATGTCATACTTGTTAGAAGATGTTCTTTTAATCTGTCAAGTGAAGAAAGTGTGGGGGAAGGACAAGGGCATTTGAGGATATTTATTTATAAAAGGGAACAAAGTGATTGTGGCCTGAAGGAGCCATTAACAAGGCTGGCAGATGTAATGGCAACATAAGTGGAATAGATACTAGTGATGGAGACAGCAGGGGGATGCAGAGAAATTGGCAATTTTGAGTCATTTGCTGACCTGTGACTATCAGAGATGACAGAGAAATGCAGGTCAGACTACCCAGCCTTCACAGCTTGAAGCCTGGAGAAAAGCATAGTCGATGGGAACTAGGAGCAAGAAAATTTGGGTTGGGGGAAGATAAGTTCTGTTTTAGGTATACTAAGATTGAGGTAACACAGGATCCCCTGATTAGAACTTAGATATGTCAGCACATAAGTGAGGAGCCTAGAGGGGTTCTCACGCTGGGACCTGTCACTTTCGCTGTAAACCTGCATGTCCCCTTCCAAAAGCTATTTCTACCTTAATAAGGTTGCTACATCTAAGGGGGAAAATGGCCTCTTTTTGCTTCCATGCCATCATCTGTACCTGCAACAAATGCCAATTATAATGCCCTTAACAAGACTTCAGTTTCAAGTTTTTATTGAGTCAGGCCACATGCCTAGATGATGAAGCTGCTGCCCTCACAGACTGGATGGCTGCGCTTCACCGAAGGACTAAGTGATTAATGGATGGTGTTTACTTTGCCAAGCTTTGGGGGATCCGACAAGAATAAGAACCATTATGTATTAAATAAATGATAAAGATATGATTTTTTTTTGCCAGACATTAGATCCCCAAATAGAAGTGCATTAAGCTTGACTATGACTTCCAAATTATTCTCTCCAGGGGTAGGGCGATTCTCGGAAATAATTATCAGGGTTCAGATATGCCTGGAAATAGACATCAAAGGGACACATCAGCTGAATGGACAGAATTTCTGTTATTGGTCAGCCTGAGTCATCCAGCACAGAATCTTAATGAAGTCAAGGTCAGAGGTTGGGTCTCTCTCTGGGTCAGTTAATCTTGCTCCTCTTTTGACAGTGGGATTGTAATCCAACTGTCTCACAAACTGGGAAATCTCACAGTGAGAAGGTGTATGAATATGTCAGCAAAGCCTATCTTTGCCAATGAAAAAGCAAGAAAAATATCACATCTTGTTAATATTATCAGAAGAGCTATCGTGGTTTATAAGTGTACGTGGTGGACAAAATGTATGGTTTCTCAGAGATTATACTAATACTTCCCTTGTGTTTGCCCATCTGATGATCACTAAGCATCATCTGTGAACTTACAACATGCAAGGCTCATTACATACAGACCCTACGTTAGTTGAATGACCATCTATCATTGTACCAGGAATAAAGCCTAGCCTACAGTACACACTCAAGAGATATTTATGGAATTGTGAATGCACACATTAAGGTATTTACCAAATATCTGTACTAGCAGAGTTAACCAATACATAGAAAGAATGAGAATTTTGCTCAAAATCACAGTTGAAATGTGCCAGAACAAATATTCAGCCCAGATTTTCCAAAGCCAGTACATTTCCTCATTGTCTAGTGAAAGCAAATTAATAACAATAATAATAATAAAGGAATACAATATGGGAATTAACATTCACTCCAAAAGGATTTTCAAGTTGTAGAAAAGAAATGCTGAGAAGTTTTATCTGAGGAAAGACAAAGCAGTGGGAATGAATATAGGAAGGAGTAGTCTCAACTGAATGCATGAAAGAGAAAAATAAAATTTCAGGGTTAATAGAGAAAAAGAAAAAGAAAATGTTTATTAAAGGACAAAAATATAGAATTTTGCTGGCAACAAAGTCATGCAGATTAAAGCAGTCATACAAGCCTGCTTGCTTTTTTTATTCAACCAATATTCATTAGAGCCTAGTATGTTCCAACTATAGAAAAATTAGATGTATATATTGATTCTTGATTGTGGTAGGGGTATGGTGAATGAGCACATTTATATTCTGGGTGTGAAACATTAAACACTGTCAAGGAAGCAATTTGGTAATGAATTTCAGTGGCTGTTTCAAATGTTCATACTCTTTCACTGTGGAATCCTCTCTCCCTCACAGGACTCTTAATAAAAGAATCAAAAACTGGGAAAATATTTATACACAAGTTTGCTTATAGAGACATTACCCATTCTGAAAAAACATAAATACAACCCAAGGATATAGGAAAGTCAATTAATAAATCAAAATACAGCTAGATGATTGCATATAATTATTATGTTATTAAAATAAATGCTATTTTGATGACCATATATAATTACAAGATAGAAAATGCTCATGACACAGTGGTAAGTGAAAATTTGGTATATAATGTTGAATATATAATGTCTTCAAGTTTGAAAATTGCATATATATATATGTATATATATTTCACATACATATAGCAGAATTAATTTATTCATACTACAATATGCAAACAGAAGGCAGTTTCTTTACTTCCTATAACCAATGTAACATCCTTCACAGGGCTACCACACTAGAAAGAAAATAATTTATTTTAAAATTGATATTAGGATCTCATATGACTCTTGGGCATGAGTGCTATTTTCCACTTCTACCTGTGTTCTTGTCCAAGATGGTGCTAGATATATAAATAGAAACACGAAGGTAAGGAGCTTCATGTCTTCAGCCCTCACTCCACTGGCCCATGCTCTGGAATGACTGGTGTCATAGAAGGGTGCCCCATGAGGTGCAGCTTGCTCATTTTTGCTATTTGGGGCAACCTGCTTGTCCTGTCACTGATGGCTGTGGTCCCACTCCACATTGCTCCAGTTATAAGTGCAGCAGCTGTGCCAACCACTTTGTTCTTACCTTAGATGGATGCTCATCTATCCCATGTCTTTCCACTTTTCCTGTACGGCCTCAAAGTTACAGATAAAAATTTTTGGTTCCTCAAATATCAGGCAAAACCAAGGATGATGGGCCCTGCTACAGCTTCAATACCTCAATGCCTCTTGTAAGCCACCTAATACACCATGCTATGTTAGATGCAGCTCCAAGCCAAAATCCCAGTTCTTGCTTAGCTTTTCTATATAATCCCTGATAAGGATACTATTATACTTACACTATGATTCTGTGGTTTCCTTATAATTTTAAATTTGCCCTTTGAAATAGGTCCTGAGGTGAGGAAAGGAAATTGCTAGAACACTCATTTTTAATCTTCTAGCCCTATCTCCTTCTTCCTCTTCCCACAGCCAGTGGACCCAGAAGAGGTCCATAACTCTAATTCATGTCCTGAGTTCTAGAACAAATTGGAACTCTTTGATCTAGCCCACCAGGCCTAGGTCGTGGTAAGCTAATTAGTAACTACAGAAATTTGGAACTTCTGTTTCTTTTCTTATGAACTCCTACTTTGTAGAGTTTGTGACAACGTCAAACCAAAACCCAGGTTTTTATGATGATTTTGTAAAATGAACTACAGAAATCTAGAGTTGGAAACAGACACACAATTTTTTTTCTATAGTAGAATCCAATCCTTTTTCTCTAGGACAGCAAGACTTCATTACTCAGGCTTGGAGGTGTAAGGCTGTAAGGAAATATAACCTCCTTAATTTTGATACCTAAAAACACCTATGATTTTGATACCTAAAAACAGAAACCTATTCCATTGGAAACATAAGCATATAAACAACTGAGTAAAAGTAAGTATAAAAAATGTTAATGATGGTTAAGTTTAGTTATTAAGACTAGGGGTAAATTTTGTTTACATCTTCATAACTTTGCATTTTTCAAATTCTCTAAAACAAGTATCTGTAATTTTTCATAAGGATAAAAAATACTAAAATAACTTTTATTGATATAATCTATTTAAAATTCCTCTCTCTAAAAAAAAAATTAGTAACACCAAACAACTTATTTTACCATGTTTTGGCTGCAATATTCTAAATTTTTAAAACCATTGTAGGAAAAAATAAAAGCACTTGCTTTCCTGAAATTCAGAGTGTTTAAAAATGTATTTACTTTTTATGTTTCATCTGATGTTCTTCAAAAGAAACATTTCTCAAGGAGACAAGTCTGACTCAAAGTAGAGTTCTTCATCTCTTGTGGTAGGTCTTACATTACACAACATCTGGTTATACCTCATTTTGCCAGTAATATTTCATCCAAGACATTTTGTTCCCATTATTATCATACATAAGAAGGACTCTTTGTGTTCTTTTCATGGTTCCAACTCTCACATAAGGCAAGCGATCGAGGTTTTGCGGGGTGGGGTATGGGGACTGGAGAGAGACATATCCCAGTGGAATGGCATGTGAACAGCCCAGATGATGCTACATCACTGCCAGCAGATGTTGGGGATAAAACAAAAAGTCAAGTTTCCAAAGCATGGCTTATGACCCACAATGTTTGGTCTGTGGGTTTTTTATTGATGGGGACTCTAGCAAGTGGAAGTCAAACTTCTGTACTTCAAAAAAACCCTTCAGTCATTGCCTTATTCAATCATTTCATAAGAATTTGTGAAGTACGTACAACTCGGTGTGCCAAGGATAGAGGAGAATACAATGTCAAAAACAAATAAACAAATAACACACAAATGATTCTGGCTCAAGGTTTCATGAGAAGGGATCCAAAAAACAAAAATGAAAACAAACTAGAATTATCTTCTGGAGGGTGGGCCCCTAGTCATACATGCTTCCCTGCCCTACGTGAGTGTTCTGGGGACCCATCTGCATCTGTGTATCAGCCGGTGTGGCTGTGAGAGGCTGCGTTCGGCTTCAGTGAATTTTTTCTGGAGACTCTTCCAATATGTTTGCCCATTTTATGGTGAGTGATTTACATGAACAATGTGTAGCGTGACAACACACCTGCCCACACCACATTGAGTGTTCAGCAGTTTTTGATTAAAACCATCATGACCCCCTGCCCCACCCACCCTATTCACCCCACTTCATCCCAAGTGACTTTTTTTGTTTCTCCCAAAGTAAAATTTCTCAGAGGAAAACGTTTTGCCAATGTGAAGCAAAAACAGCAGAAGCACTAAAAGACATAGAAATCAACAAGCAAAAGTGTCTTGATAGGTGTCTTGCATCAAATGGAGAATACTGTGAACATTAGTGAAGTTTAAACATATAAGAATAAATACATAATTTTTTATAAATAAATTCCATTGGGGGGGATAATGCACTGAAGAAGACAAATGTATGAACAGCAACTATATTAGCAAGCAGAACTGAAAAGATCCTAAGCTTTACACTGAATTTTGTTAAATGATTAACTCTGTTGAGAAATTTGAAAGACAGCTGGAAGGCAGAGAATTATATAGAGCTGGTTCTTAAATAATAACTAGGATTTCTGCAGTCTGAGAGGTGCAGGATGGGGCACTAAGCTGAAGGGATCAATGATACAAGGATGCCAGTCTCATTAAGTCATGCTTTGTCCCCAGGAACTACTATTTTCACTTCTCAAGTTCTTTAATTACACCTGCTCTTCTCCATTCTTACTTCCCTTGCCATGATTGTCACTTAATCTTCCATAGAAACATCTTCATAGGAACTTCTTCTTAAATACAATGTGAATATTAGCACAGGATTTACTATGTGCCAGGCACTGTTGAAGCAATCTCATTTAATTCTGCGGTACGCTGTGTTCTGTTATTAGCCTCATTTTACAGAAGAGGATTCTGAGGGTTGGGAGGTGGGGGGAATCCAAGTAGCCTGACTCTTTTAGACCCTCCCTTGGCTCTGAAACAGAGGTCAGTTTATTTGCTCCCAGACCAAATCCATCTGCTGCCTGTTTTAGTACATAAAATTTGTTGTAACACATTTACATTCTTACGTTGATATACCTTCTGTGGATACTTTTCAGTTACCATGACAGAATTAGTGTAGAGTTAAATAGTTGTGATGGGGAACATCTGGCCTGAAAGCCTATAATATTTACTATCTGGACATTGACAGAAAAAGTTTGTACCTTCTTGAAACCTCTTGTTATTCTTGAGTTATAAAATTCTCTACTACACCTTCTTGCTATTGCCAACAATTAATTCACAAAATATATGTATTAATAAGGAGCAGCAAAATGGCAGCATGAGAGGGACCCCTGAAAAATTCCCCTGGAGATTACAACAAATAAAACCTCTATAATTTAACTAAGGTCTCCCTATAAAATACACAAACACAACTAAGAAACCCACTCCTCACATCAAAGTACCTACAAGTGGGCAGTGGAGAAAACAGGAGAAAGAAAGAGGAAGTGCAGAGACATGGGCGGCCCCTGGGTCCCTGTCAGGTGAGCATTCCGGACCTCACTTGGTCTGAGGGCCAGAGGAAAGTGGGGCCAGAGGCAGGGGCCATGAAACACCCCAAGCAGACCTCACATTGGCCCCAGGAGGTACAGACGGGGTCCACAAGATGGAGCAGCCAGACTTCACTCTGGCTCCAAGAGGAGGGCACAATGAAGAGCTGCAGTGTGACCTCCTTCCAGCACAGGAAGGAAAAAGAAGGAGAGGGCTGCGTGTTTCTAGGCCCACAACCAGCATGGTCTCAGAGATCAGCACAAGATTGACCCCCAAGGCTCAGGGCAGAGGCCTCAGGGCATACTGAGAACAGAAAGGCATAATTACAACTCTGTGGGGCCTGCAGCCCCAGTAAGAAAGCTAAGGCACAAATCCTGGCTGCTTCTCCCCACCAAGTTCTCTGCCTGCCCAGTGTCAGCAGCAAACCCCAAAGAAACCACAGCAACAAGTGTCAGGTTAAGCAGCAGAATATCTACAGAGAGGCTGCCAGAATGAGAAACCAGAGAAAAGGAGCTCAAAATAAATTTGAACAGCAGAAAATCAAAGTAAATGAGATGCGGACAAACAATGCATCAGAGACAGAGCTCAAAACAACAATTATAAAAATGCTCAGAGAACTTACTGATAATTTCAACACAGAGATAGCAAGCATAAAGGAAAACATACAAACCATTGTAAAGGACCAGACAGAGGTAAGGATTACATTAACTGAAATGAAGAATGAAATAAAAGGAGTCTCCAGATTAGATGATGCAGAAACGCAAAGCAGTGATTTGTAAGAAAAGCCAGCAGAAAACACCCAATCAGAACAATAAACAGAAAAAAATAATCCAAAAAAAATGAGAATGGTCTGAAATTCTTCTGGGACAACATTAAACATTACAACATTCATGTCATGGGTCTACCAGAAGGTGAAGAGGAAAAGCAAAGGATCAAGAACTTACTTGAACAAATAATGACTGAAAATTTCCCTCACCAGGTGAAAGAAATAGACATACAAACCCAGGTAACACAGAGAGTCCCAAACAAGATGAATCCAAACAGGAACACACTGAGACACCATAATTAAAATGGCAAAAGTTAAAGAAAAAGAGAAAATTCTAAAAGCAGCATGAGAAATGCAAGTAGTAACTTATAAGGGGACACTTACTTGACTCTCAGCTGATTTCTCATCTGAAACTTTGCAAGCCAGGAGAGCATGGCAGAGAATATTCAATGTGATGAAAACCAAAGATCTATAGCCAAGATTAATCTATCCAGCAAGGCTAGTATTCAAAATTGAAAGACAGATAAAGAGTTTCTCAGATAAGAAAAAGCTGAAGGAGTTCATTGCCACCCAATCAATGCTATTATACAAAGAATGTTAGAGGGACTTCAAGATGGGAGTAGAGATGGGACAGTGGATAAAATAAGAGAAGGGGATTGAGAAGTTTAGTTTGGTTGCTTCAGGGAAATAATTATGAGGATATAGAGTATAACATGGGAATATAGTCAGTAACTTTGTGTGGTGTCAGATGGGTGCCAGATTTATAGGGGTGATGGGAGGAGGGCTGGATGGATGGGATAAAAAGGGGGAGAAATCAAGAAGTACAAATTCGTAGTCACAGAATAGTCACAGGGATGTAAAGTGCAGCATAGGGCATACAGTCAACAACATTGTAATAACTATGTGTGGTATCAGACGGGAACCAGATGTATTGGAATGAGGATTTAGTAAGTTACATAAATGATTCATCACTGTGCTGTACACCTGAAACCAATATAACATTGTTTGTCAAATGTAATTGAAAAATAAAGTCTTAAAAAATGTGTTAATTATTTATTAGGTGCCAGATACTATTTTCGCTGCTCAAGAAAAATCAGTAAACAAAACAGATAAAGCTCCTGCTTTGTAGAGCTTATATCTTAGAATGTAGAAGAGAAGGACGGCAAGTCAGTGAACAATATAAACAAACGTGAATATATAAAATGTTATTAAAAATTAGCAAATGCTGTGAAGTCACTGAGATCAAGTGACAGGATGGAGTGAGGCTGGTGTATGCAGGTAATCCTTTGGGTTGTCATTAATGGTCTTACTGAATAGGTGCCTATGAACTGGGAGCTATGGTATGGAATTAGTCATGTGTAGACTGAAGCGTTTGACACAAAAAGTGCAAAGCCTTATGGTAGGAATGAGCTTGGAATGTTCAAGGAATTAAAAGAAGGCTAGTGAAGCTACAAGGCAAAGTACCTAGAGGTGAGATGACCCCAAAACAGACATGCAAGCTGAGTCAACATATGTGTGCATATAAGTATATATTTATATACATGTGTGTATATATATGGACTCAGCCTGCATACACACACACACACACACATACATATGCATAGGACAGCATAAAGGCTATATATATGAGGGGTGTCCAGAAAAAGTCCAACCATAAATACCTCTATTTTTCATATTACATGGCTGGATACTTTCCAGACAGCCCTCATATACATGACAGCTGCCCAGACTATCACTTGGACTTGCATCAAACTTTGGTTTGAGAGAGAGAAAAACCTATTTTTTAAGTTGATGGGAAACCATCAAGATGCTAAGATTGTTTGTTCTTGCAGCACATCTTAGCCTCTCCTGTAAATATTACGAGTATTGCGTATTCCTTGGTTTTCCACTACTTGGATTTCAATACCCAACTCAAATATCACCTATTACAGAAACTCTTCAATAAGCATTTATTATTTAATATGTCCTAACTACTGTGGCAGCTGTTATATGGCTATAGGAGTAAATAGTTCATTTTTTTCTGCCTTTCAGAAATTCAGACTAAAGAAATAGCATGCTTTATTAACCATATGCAATGCAGTAGCTGTTAATATCAGACTTAATGGCCAGTGTGTCATGAACCATTAAAAAAAGTGACCTCAAATCTATAATATATCGTCTATATATTGAATTGTATGCTAATCTCCCAGAGTCAGTTCTCCTTTCTTCATCATATATTTGAATCCCCCACTCCTCTCTCCCTTTACCTTCTGGTAACCACTAAACTATTGTCTTTGTCCATGAGTTTTTCTTTTGTATTTCTATTTTGATTGATCATTTATTGTAGAATTGTGTGCCTGGAACCTATGTAATTTTACTAACCAATGTCACTCTAATAAATTTAATAATTAAAAAAAAGTCACCCCAGCCCCCCAAAAAAGACAAAAAAAGGTGGGAGTGTGTTATTTGAGCTGGACTTCCCTATCCACTTGTAGGTCTCTTTGCACTGCCTCCTTTCCCAATAATCCTGTGATGCAAGTAGTGCAGGTGCCGTTACCTTCGTTTTATAGATATAAACCATGAATGTCAGAGATTATAAAGAGCTTATCTGTGATAACCTAGCAGTAGTTACTGGAGGAGACAATTAAGTCCTGACTTGTGTTTGAAATCAAAATCCAGTCTGAACTTCGCCTGACACAATGACAGCAACAGAAAAAGTGACTCCTGGACCCTTCAGAGAGTGGTAAAAGCCAAGAAACTTTGAAAGCACAGCTCAGCTTTACATTTAGTGACCTCACTGAGTCAGACTGAACCACTTTAAAATCTCTGACATTTTAATCAGAAGTTTACCTTGTTTAAAACTGTTTTATTAAGAAAATAACATAAATTAATTGGGAAAAGAAACACAAGGAGTATGTTTAAAATATTTATGAGAACAATCTGTTTTCAAATACTATCCAGTCTTCCAATTTCTAGCCCACAAGTAAGGAGCTT
This sequence comes from Lyroderma lyra, assembly GCA_004026885.1. Taxonomy (NCBI): domain Eukaryota; kingdom Metazoa; phylum Chordata; class Mammalia; order Chiroptera; family Megadermatidae; genus Lyroderma; species Lyroderma lyra. The sequence goes on from PVJL010000582.1 coordinate 275,745, forward strand.
GGAAGTTGCCACTCTGTCCTAATAACAAGTTAAAAAGGTGAACAGACTGAAAAAATCAACACTTCTTAGATTTGTAAGGGAGAGCAGGACGTAAGGAAACCACAGCAAAAACCAGCACTAGGGTAGAAAAACCTGACGTGAAATTGATGAAATGTTGAGGTTTAGTAGGACAGTCCCAAGAGATCAAAACACCAGGGGGACGCTGTTTTAAGATGTTCTTTACAATGTTATGAGCTTTACCTCTAGGATCTTGAATAGGCTCCCACAGTAAATAGCAAAGAAAAATCCCTTCGTGCATTCAGGCAGAGGTAGAGGAAAGAAACCCTTTTGAACTATGTAAGAGCAGTCTCTTCCTACAAAGACCTGCTCCAGGGAGAGTATCGTTCACCAGAGCCTCACTGACCTGAGGATGGAAAGGTACCTAACTTCAGCCTCGTCTGGCCATCCAGTTCCACCTAAAGGGGGACAGGGAAATAAAAGTGAAAAGCATTTGTGCAGTTCAAGGTAAGGAGGCACGAGTTCACTGAAAGACTGAGATTTAATCACAGAACTAAAGAACGCTTCCCCTCTCCCCAAATCTTACCATCACACCACTCAAGGCCTATTTACAGAAGTTCCTTTTACCCAATATGTCATACTGGGGTATATAAAAAAAAAAGAAATTACAAATGCTATCTAATTATGTAAAATTATTTATTTATATACAAATGATCAATGATTCCTTCATAGCATTTTATAGGTGAGAAGGATCCTGTGATGATATTTAGCTAAATTCTCTTGCCTCAAAATAGAGGAAAAGGGAGTTCCCTGATGGTGTAGTGGCTTAAGGCTTTGGCGCTGGCGCTGTCAGTGCTGCAGCCCGGGTTCGATTCCCAGCCAGGGAGCTACCCACATACCAAAAAGAAAAAAAAAGGAAAAAAAAAACTACATCGGACAATTTATTGTAAGCCTAGCTTTAGTTTCCACAAGAACTTGAAAGCAACAAAAGCAGTATCTTTGCAACTTACTCACAGTCTAAGTGTCTACATGGTATCACTGAGTTGGCAGTGCAAGAAGTCAGACTGGAGGTAACCTGGCCACCAGACAGAGTGATAGGGCTTGCTGGCATCAGGGCATGCAGTTAGGAAAGCACACAGATGACTCCAGTTGGCGGAATAGTCATCTCCAAGTGAATTTAAAATAAAAAAATTGGAGGCCTCCCCAAGTAAAGACATAGATGACAAATTTGCACAGATCCTAAGGAAGCAATCGGTCCAAATTCAGATGAGCAGACAGCAAGGACAGAAATAAGGAGACTCTCATTTCTGCTGGCAATGAGAGTGAATCAGTTTGCAAAACCTGACACTTGCCTGTCTCCGTGTAATCTTCTCTTTACATAACCTGCCAGTGCTCTCCATTGTATACTTCTCATCAGACATTTAGCAGATACTTTTTATTATTTTATTGAATGTTTTATCCATATATAAATTCTTTCCCCAAAATTAATTACAGCAGACAGGAGCAGTGGTCCCCAACATTTTTGGCACCAAGGACTGGTTTCTTAGAAGACAATTTTTCCACAGACTTGGGGTGGGGGGATGTTTGGGATGATTCAAGCACCAGATGCAGCTTAATTGTCACCACTCGTTTATAGGGTTTTGTTATGAGTCTGCACACAATTGATTTATTATGGTCTCTGTAAAGTCAGACCTCTCTGCTAATGTTAATCTGTATTTGCAGCCATTCCCCAGTGCTAGCATCACCGCATCAGCTCCACCTCAGACTACTCAGACTGTCGGGCATTAGATTCTCATAAGGAGCACACAGCCTAGATCCCTCACATGTGCAGTTCACAATAGAGTTTGCATTCCTATGAGAATTAATGCCAATGATCTGACAGGAGAGGAAGCTCAGGTGGTAATGTGAGCAATGGGGAGTGCTGTAAATACAGATGAAGTTTTGCTTGCTTGACCACCACTCACCTCCTGCTATGCGGCCCAGTTCCTAACACACCACAGACAGATAGCAATTCATGGTCCAGGGGTTGGGGACCCCTGTCCTAGAGGACACTATTTTATATTTAGCCCATCAAGCTTTTTTGAGTAGTTTGTAGTCATTCATACTTGTTTAATTGATTCATTTCTATTCAACTCCTCTATTGATCCTTGCCCATTCTTGGAGAAGTTAGAATAGCTCAGGCAATTACTTGGCTGGAGCCATTTCATCTCAGAACCTCCTGGATTGTAGCCCCTGTATTCAGGTCCAACAGGTAGATAATCAGTGATCTCCAGCCCAAGTTTGCATTCTCAGAAGGGCAAGTGATAGCTGTTTGTCCCTTCCCCCAAATGAGCTGTACTCATGTATCACTCTTGACATCTGGAGGCAAAGACAAAATATTTTCTGGGAAGAAATTCAGACTTCATCAGATTCTTTTTTTGTCCCCAAATCAGCAGTTTCTGTGTTTAATTAAGAAAGAAATAGAGACACTGCACAAATGAGTTAAGACTGAGCTGACATATCCTAGTATCATATTAAGAAACATTCATGGATCCTTGCTCCAAAATGACAAAACTGCTCCCAGAATGTGAAATGAAACAAGCTGACTAATTTTTCATTTAAGGATATGAATTATTAATTGGTAATGCATTAAAACCACACTTAATCCAGTTAAATCTCATTATTCTAAGACTTTAAAATAGTAGTTGAAATGATAAAGCCCTTCTCCCATGTACTCCACGCGCCTTACTATGCACCCTAACAATTACACTTTACACACTTTTTCATGAACACATGGACATGTGAAAAACCTTGTATTTGGAATCATGAGTCCTATATAATAGTAGTTCAGGCCATTCTACTTAACCAGGCATATGACTTTCAACATGTCCCTTAACTTCTCTCAGCTCTAAAATTTTATTCTAAGGAAAGACGTGTTGGACTAGATGAGCTCTATAAGTCCTCAAGCTGTGTTATTCAATGCTATTGATGTCCGAGTCGCATCTTGAAAGAGAAATTTTTTCCTCTTCCCTCCTTTAACTACTATATGATGCTCTACAACAGCACTCTGTTCTGATCTTATTCCTTTGCTTTCCTTTTCTACCACCCAAGCTCACCCTCTTTCTGCAAAGATACAGGCTTGATAAATGAAAGAAATAAGCAAAGCCATTTATCCTGAAAATGCCCAGCTGGTGTGAGATTTTGGCCTACTGTACATACTAATTAAATAGAGAAACATTTGAGATTTTTTTTAAAAAAGGACTTAATTTACAAATTAAATTACAAGTACTTTTCTGAAATTATCCCTTTGGCTTACTGTGCATTTTGAGAATTAATTAACAATACAGTCAGGCTACAGTTGCAAAATACCAATATGGATGTGACTTAAAGATGCAACTTCTGTATTTCATCATGACTTTGTGGGTTGTTGTTTGGTTTGGTTTGGTTTTTAAATGGGACTGCACCCTGGTGAAGATACCGGGTCTTTCAGTTTGTCTGTGTAAAATTAAAATGAGTTTGTGGCATCTTGCGAGCTCTGCACACAACTCAGTGGTACATTTAATGGTGCATTGCCTCGGCCCTGACACAGGCATGTGTGTTGATTAGATTTCTTTAACCATTTACTGGAAAAAGAGAAACGTAAAGTCAGTTTGGGTTTTGATGGTGTCCATATGGTGAACACTTTTGAATTGAGTGATAATAATGCCTCTTGGGTATGGCACCAGCTCATCTGATAGACTGAGTTCAAAGTAGGTTAATGCCCTCAAGTAATGAGAAGAGGAAAACACAGAAATGTGCTTTCTCTCTTTTTTTTTTCCTGCCTTGAAAGTTAAGGTGGCCAAGAGAACAGTCTTTAAAAATACTGTGAATTGTGTTACATTTGGAGTTCATACTTTGCTTTTGCTTCCTTCTTTCTTCTTCTGCCATGTGTTCCCCCACCCCCGTCCTGTCCTGAGAGCCCCACACTGTGGACTGCACCAGCCATGACGCTGTCCTGAGTGGTGACTGGAGGACAGTGAGGTGCCGCCAGGTGAGCACTTCCCAGAGTGTCAGGGAGGAGGCAGCAGTGAGCAGTGAGAAGAGAAAAAGCGGGTGGCAAGGTTTTGCCATTGTGTATGCTCTTTTCTAACAGTGAAGTTCAGACATCTAAGAATGAAGCGCTTGGTCCTGGGAGGGCACCTGGCACGTGTGCAGGTCTCTCTCTCCTCTTGATTGAGTCACAGTTACCTTTTTGGAGAAGTAGTAGGCAATCTCACTAGTTCATTTGCATGAGGCTATTGGATAAAGTTGAACACTATTGTAATGCTTTTTAAATGTGTGCTTTTTATTTCATCATGGAAACCAGCCTCCAGCACATCTTATCTCCATGATGGCTATAGACATCATTACCTTGACATCAACACCTGGGTTTTTGGATCAGTGTAGGCAATACAGAACGGTAGACATAAATGTCTTTCAAAAAATTATAGTCGTTAACTTCCATAACTTTACCAACAGGTATAATCTAAATTGTGAGGTCCAGTGAACATTGAAATAAATTCTATTCTCTCACTTTCACTTTATCCTAATGGTTTTTATAATAATACCTTGTTTACCTTATTTGCTTTGGGTGATTTTTCTGAACAATTTCATTTTATCTTGCTACTTGGGGAAAAATAAAAAGTCCCATGAGGATGGCATGGCGTGTGTTTCAGTATCCATCGCTCATTATCAGTCCTGCCTCGGCTCCTGTCCTGTCCTGTCCTGTTTTTCATTTATCTAATCACACACTCATCCATTTCTTCACAATCTATTATCATAATGACAATAGCAATCCTAATAGGTACACTTTCTGAGTACCTGAATTTACCCCTGTGTTTGAAATTAGAGAGACAGAAATGCATAATTCACAGTTTCTGTCCTTAAAACACTTGAAGTGTGATGGAGGAGACACCTGCATAAACAGCAGTACTGACATGTACTAAATGAAAGAGAGATAATTAGAAAATTTAGGAACACAGAGCAGAGATATTTAGCCCAGCCCCAGGATTCAGCACTTTTTCTGGACTAGGTGTCACTATTTAGAATTCCCACAGTGCCACACTCAGGGTGCTATTTGTGACTAAACAGTGATTAAAAAAAAATAGTTTATTCTCATGGAACTTGCAGACTATTTGGAGAAAGAGACTAGTAAGCAGGCAGCTAAACCTCAATTCGTAGATATTACATATCTAGCCCATTAGATAGATCATACGTTGAGCCCAAATTTAAAGTAGAGAGTCAAAAATGGCTTGTCAAAGAAGGGAAATATAAGCTCAGAACCAAGAACTAGCAGGACTCTTGAGTCAAGTTGGGAGGGTGAGCAGAAGAGCAGAAACAAATAAAATTCAAAGAAAGTTTCAGGAAGCAAGTATTTGGAAAGAATATGGTTTTTCCAGTGAATTATGAAGTCCTGTTAGAATTCTTCATGGCTGAAGTCTGAAGTGTAAGGCAATGAATAGATAGATAGATAGATAGATAGATAGATAGATAGATAGATAATAAATAAGCTGAACTGGTATGGTGGTTGGGCAGATTACAAAATGACATACCTTATTTCAAGATGTTCAGGCTGTATCATGAGGACAAAGAAAACTATAGAAGGTTTTTTAAAAGATAGGACTAACACAATCAGTATTTGTTAAAATACTTTGCCCTGTTATGACTAAACTTGAGCTGGAATCTAGACCCCAGTTTTTTCCCAAGTTCATGCGTTTGACCAACTACCACAGTTTTGCTTTTTAGCTGTGGGTTCCCTGTGCCACTTCCATAGAAGGTCTTCTTTGTGGAAAAGGTGTGATGATGAGGGGTTTTCTTCCCTTGCCAGCTTTGAAAGTTATTTTTTGAGGAACCTAAAATGAAGAATGTAGCTCCATTTTAGAAATTATGTTCAGATAGTTACTCTTTGCCCATTATCAGATGTGGAGGTGGGTAAATGCCTCTTAAAGAAAAGTTATTAGATAGCTGAAGAAGCCCTCCGAAGACATAGGTTCATTCGAGTGCCATGATTCCTGTGTGCCCACCCACACATGCAGGTCGAAAGCTCTGGGAGATTGCTGTAGGAAGGATACAGTGCTGCCCAGTATTAACTGTGTTTCTAGCATCTGTAAACTTGATGCTTTAACATCTGCCTGGCCTGCCTGCGCTGGACACATCTTGTTCTGTACAATTTAAGATTATAATATGCCTCAGTCACCTTGCCTTGGCCTCCTGCCTGCCTCATCATCTCCACCCCTCAGGAGGAGTCCTCTCCCTGCCAGTGCACTTTGAAATATAATACGAACCACCTAATTCTACACTCCCCCAGACCCCCGTAATGGGCTCGCACCCTGCAGACCACTATGTATGAGCCCTAATCCCCTCAAGTCCAGGTGCCAGAGAACTAGGGACATCCCCTATGCCCCAGAGCCTGCTGAAATTATTCAAACGAGCCCATCCTAAATCTGCATGCTCTACTTACCTGTTCCTTTCCCACGGAAACCACAATAAAGGGAGCTTGTCCACAGTTTACCCCTCTCCCTCTGGTTCATGGCTGACCCCAGTGACTCCCGTGTGTCCCCTGATGGTACTCCCTCTTTTGGGGTCTGTGAGTGTAATCTTTTAGAGAGTGTCGTTTCTTGATATTTTGGCCTTCCCATACCTAAATAATAATAATGATAACAACCAATTAAAACATGCTCTCGCAATGAAACTGTTCACTGTGCTAGGGCTTAGTTTGTCGAAGCGCTTTTGCCCATGGAATCTACTTTGATCATTTCTCTAATCCTCTGACTGAAGTGGTTCAGCTGTAACTCCTCCTCATTTTGCAGAGGAAGAAAGGCACAAAACCATCAATTTGTCCAGAGTCACATGGTTGTTAGGTGGCAGAGCCAGGACTGGAAACCAGATGCCCTGACGTCATGCGAGGCTGTGGGTATTATGCCAGGCCTGGCTGCCACCTGAGGACACAGAGCAAATAGGAATTTTTGTCTTATCAGCCCTTGAAAATGGGAATGAATTGGAGTGCAGGGCCATCTGAAATAATGGCATGCCTAATTAATCAAAATATGGTCTATATGTAATAAATCAACTTAATTAGATAACAAATGTTTCTAAGTAAATGTTTTTTTTCCAAGACTATTAGTATTCACATGAAAATAATTCATGTGTAATTAGTATCAACTAGACACATAACCTTATAATAAAAAAAAACCTTGAAATGCTTATTCTCTGAAATAGTTAAATTCTTCCAGTGCAATCTTATTCATTTTATGAGTAAAACCTTTATCATGATATCTCATGAAGGTGTACAAATCATAGGGACAAATTTGTTACTCATTCTAAACTAATGAGAAATTGAACAGGCCATCAGATATGACCAAATCTAGTCCCCCTTTATTTTTACCTAAAAATGAAGGTGCAAGTTCACTACTGTCCGGTTGGTGATACGAGATCTAAAACGAGGCATAGTGGTTTGCATCTTTGTTTGTAAATCCTCAGGGCCTCCCCTTATTAGAGTTACATGTTCGTGTTCTCTGCTGTAAGACTCCACGATCCCATCCTTTGGAGTGGGCAGAGCACCACTCGTGCTAAGCTTTACCACGTCAAGCTGAAACGTCAGTCTGACTATTCTGGGCCCACGTGGCAGCACGTATCGCATGTTCCTACTTGCCCTCTCGCACTCCTGTCATTTTCCAAGAGAACACACCAGGAGCAGCCGTTGCCCCGAGAGGAATGAGAAGACCTGTGGAGGAGGTCCGCAGCCAGCCCCCGATCTGGAGCTGGGCTGAGCAGGGGTCCCCGCAACTGCAGAGTTGAGAATGAGTAAAAACAATTGTTGGTTTCTATAAGCCACTGGGTTTGGGGGTGCTCCCTTCCAAGGCCTTATTGCAACACTTGCTGACATACACGAGGCCCTCACTTTTCTGTCTTCTATTCCAGTTTTATGAATTTGGCTTAACGGTACCTAATGTTTCCTAAAGCGGTATGAAGTCCCTCAGAAAAAATGTGATCTTATTTATTTATTTTAAGGTTTTTGATTTACTGTCCAGTTGAACAAAACCTGCCAAGCACACATTATACTGCGAATAATCTCAGGTCCTTTGTTGAGTTAAAAAGGAATCCTTTCTATATCAATTTAGTCAAGAATGCTGTTTATAGGTGGAGTAGATCACTGATCTACTTTTGAGTTATTTCAGATTCAAGTTAGCCACCAAAACTCCCCCAAATTGTTCTTTGCACACCTTGAGATTTGTTTCCGTCTATTTTGGTAGCCTAATTATAACCTCCATCTTTAGTATACTTTGGTATATGTGCTGCTGAAGTGAGCGCCTTTAGTATACTCAAGTCAGTCCTTTTAAATAAAGAGTGCTGACAGTAACGTCCTGGATAAATGCATGAAACAGTCTAACATGCACAGGTTATGTACCTCATTATTAAACAGAGTTGTACAATTAACAGTGATTCCACTAACTAAGATTAGTTGAGTTCACCAGGACAAGAAATGTCCATTTTGAGAGCAGAAATTCACGCAGCTAGGAAATAGCCTACTCATGTACTTTCCCAAATATCTCACCCAAGTTGAGACATTAAACAAGGAAGCCTTGTGGGATGAAAAGTATGGGCTGGAACCAGCAGTGACAAATCTTGCCATTGTCAGGGAGCACTATGATTAAGTGAGGAGAGTAGGTCCGGTTCCTGCCCTGCTGGCCGACTCCTTTGTGTGTGCTCTGACCACTGGGCACTCTTTCCTTTGTGTGAATCAAGTAAGGAAAACAGAAATCTACCCCAGATTGTTAAATAGAGGAAATTAATTTGGGAAATTGTCTCTCAGGGTGTTATAATAGCTGTAAGGGTAAGTAGGAGATGATAAGGTGACCCAGAGATTAGCACGAGGAAAATACCACTGCCCGCCATGGGTCTGATGGGACTCTGGAGGAAGGAAAGTGGCCAGACCCTAGAAGCTGGAGCCACCTGCAAGAGGTGGAAGACAGGAAGGAGGTGCTGCCCTGAGAGAGCTGGGGTCACAAAGAAGGCACAGTAACTCTCTGATTGGCCAGCAGCATCCAGAGGGAAGAATCACCTTTGCTCCCCCTTCTTCCTGTTCTGCAGTCTCTCCGCATTGTTACCCAGGGCAAAAGCTATCCTGGAGCAGGTTGAGAAGGGCATCTAGGAAATAGAATTTGCAAGGGTCCGTGCTTAGCCAGAGAGAGCAGACGAGAGTGAAGTTAGGAATCTAAGACCTGACATGATGCAGACAAACAGCAGGTACAGACCCCTTCTAGTCTGCAAACACCTCAGAGAACCAAGTTTCAAAGGTACCCCTTGTGAGCAGTGCCCGGTTTTAGTGAGGGTCAGGTTAGGTGGCCTGACGAAGTGGCAGGAGGGACTGCTGGAGGTGGGGAGTGGCATGAGAAAGAGACGCTGAAAGAGGATACGTAGTCTGTCCAAGGACAAACGTTGCACCCGTAGCCTTTACTGTTGCCCCTGTTTATAAGAGCGAGCCCAGTACTTAACTCCTGTAATTGATTCAAGGATATTTATCTCTTGAAAATCTTAATAACCTCTCTCCCTACCCCCCTACCTCCTTAAGGAAAAACTGGCAAATGAAGACTCTGTGTGTGTGTGTGTGTGTGTGTGTGTGTCTGTGTGTGTGTACGTACAAACTCATTAGAATTAGTGATCACTCTTCCTCTGCATGCAGTCACGATGGGGTGCGGGTGGGGGGCGCTTGGCCCCAGCCTCTCCCCGGCTGCATCTGATCAGCGAAGGAGACATGAGGCCTGCGCACTGGTCCTGCGTGCCTGGCAGCTTCTCCAAAGCTGCAATCCATGTACAAAGAACACGCTAGCCAGGGGCACAGGGATGGAATGGAAAAGTACTCCTGAAAATGTGTCTAATTTCTTTCAGATGTCTCCCGTTGGCTTGGTTGTTGGCGTGTTTTCCTGTTTTCCATTTAGTACCTATTATAGTCACATCTTCAAATAAGAGATGAGTGAAAAGAAAGTTTTTTTAAAAAGGATGTCACCGATCCATATTTATACATATGCATGTGGAATAAAACAAACTTAAAAGCACATGTATACAGTGGAATAGCATATAAATATATGACATATATGTGCTTTTAAGAAAAAAATGCTTGATTACTTTGTACTTAATTAACTTTGATTTTTCTGTCTCGTTTATCGGTGCCTACAGAAAAAAACAATAATAAATCATTTATAAAAATGGCCCAGTCCTTTCTACTGGGAAATACAGCCAGCCAGTCTTGTGCATAAATTGTTTAGAATAATGTGAGTCTACAGCAACTTTTCTCTGAAATGTGTGTTTAAGGAAAGAAAATAACAACCACAAGCTTTGAAAGGTGATTTTATTGGACAGTGGTGGATATGCTTTGTCAGGGGAGGAGAGAAAGAGTACGTTGGGAAAAATCTGTGCATTTTAATAAATAATGATGTATGCTACTTCCTCATATCCTTGTTAAAGAACACAGACTCGGTCATTTGAAAAAACAAAAGCTAGAGCAGAACCTGGAAACCACAAACAAAAATATTGGTGGCTATAAGCACGTAAGAAAGTAAATAAATCCTCTTTCCTCTCCTGGGCGTCCCTAAGCTTCTCTCGTACGAGGACTTAGGTGGTATTAACACTGGGTCTCCAAGCCAAACGTTCTGAAACACTCTCTTGCTCATCAACTGCAAAAGAAACAACTTTCCGGGCCTGGCCCCTGTGAAATGCCTCCTCATGGAAAAGATTTATCCAGAACTCATCATTTAAACATGAGTTTGGTTTTTTCCCGTTAACTAAATCAATTGTTCAAATGAAATACGCAGGAGGAATGCTTAACTTACCTAAGAAGAACACTGTCCTAAAGGATATAAAATATGCTTTAAAAAAAGTACAAACAGATGACATGTCCATTTAGTGCCATACATTTCAATTCAGGGCCTATGGGTCTTTGATACCTCACTTTTATTATCACAGGAGACAGTCTGCAAACATTTTCATCATTACAGTAACATTGTTCCTTATGCATTTCTGTGGAATAATGAGGTTTGGCCCACTCTATGTGTCATCTACATTTTTTTTTTAAATCATGAAAAACATGTCATTAAATATTCTTTTAAAAACTCGTATTGAGAGCTGAATATTCTGTTAAATTAATGGAGCTTATTTTATTTAACCAATGACCTAAGTTTGAACATTTAATCTATGATCACTTTTTCTCTATTACAAACAATGATGTAAACATCCTAATAAGAAACTCTCAAAATATTATCATGGGTAGTTCCTTCAGAAACATTCTTGAACCTACTATTACTTGGTCAAAAAGTATGCATATCAGTCTTTTGGTACACATTAACAACTAACATCTAGAAAAGTTGCACTAATTTTCATTTCCATTAATAGTAGGGAAGTTCTCGTTTATCTCCTATACTTTTTGCCAACTGTGAACACTGTTGCTTTTTATTGTAATCTTAGTTTTAGTACATATTTTGATTTCTACTGAAATACAACTTTTTCATTTATTTAATCACCATCTCTATGTACTGGTTGGGGAATTCTTATTTATAGTCTTCAGTGACACTAACATGTATTAATTCAGGCCCTGTGCTAAGCATTTGGGATAGAGAGGTAAACAAGGTCAGATTGGACCATCCCAACAAGAAGCTGATAGTTTAGTCAGAAAAGAGCATGCCATCTCTTTGAAGGATTTAAAGGCTGAAATGCTACAGGAATTTATCTAGAAAGAGAGGGAAGGGCCCACAAATGAAGAAATGTGCTCAATTTATTTTTTTGTTTCATTGATACCTTTGATTTTTCAGTGCTGTTTGTCTATCAAGAATACTATTTTCTCAGGGAGATACATGGGAAATACTCCTAATTTGCTATAATTTTTCTTTCGATTTCACTTTAAATTTTTTTCTTATCAAATTTAGCAATTCCTCTATAATTGTATTGTTGGTCATACTCAGAAAGGTGTTTTCTACAACAAGACAGTAGAAATGCTCACCAATATTTTATCCAATCATATTCATGGTTTTTATATTTAACTCTTTATAAAGAATGGATTTTATAATATGTTATGAGATAATACTATAAGGCTTTCTGAGTTTTATTTTGTTTAGAGATTCTTTTTTAACCAATTGTCAATGCTGACAATTGACCCAATATTTAATTTTTAATGTTCCTCTTCTTTTAATAAGTGATAGAAATGTATAGTATACTAAATTTTACTGTGCTTTCTGCACATTAAAAATTATTTATATGTGCTAGTGCCAGTTTTAATTATCATAGTTTCAATTTTTTGTATAACATTTTGTAAAACAAGATTCTCCTCAACATTATGTTTCAAAATTTATTTCATATTTTCCTTGTAGGTATTTTTATTTGAATTGCCTTAATGTTCTGTATCAACTGGGAAGAACTGACATATCTCCAATATGTGTCACCATAGATTATATTCATTCTGATATATAACTCTTCAGCCAGCTCAGAATTGATTGTTTTACCCTTACCTATGTTTCTTCCTTTCATACCAATTCTAGTTCTTGTTGATATTATCTAGGGTGTCAGAGCTAAAATAAAAATATTAAATTTTTATATAGCATAGATTTGATTTCTAGAATAAATATTGGCATATTCACTTAAAAACTACTATTTGTCAACTCTGCATTTGATCTATAATGATTTTCCATTCATGAGTTCTTTATTTGTCTTCATTTCACAGAGTGCAAAAGCATATCTTCCCATAATTCTTTTCATTAAGGAGCACGCATATCATGTCTTTTATAATCTTGTGCTTCAGAATACCTTGTTTCTCTCATCTGTGAAGAACATGGCTGACTACTCTATGTTTTGGTCACAATCACTTCTCTTCAAACCCTGTGAACATATATTGCTTATCTGTGGTATTGAGTGGTGCAAGAAAATATCTGAATCCAGCTTTGATTAATAATTGTTGTTGTTATTTTGCTATCATCATTTACTTTAAGTATTTCATTTTGGCTTTATGTAATTTTCTTTTCATTTTAAAATTCAAAAGAAGTAAAGCTTGCATTCTGGTATCTCTTTCTTCTTTAGTATTTCTTGGTGCATGTTGATTGCAGACACAAGCATTTCTTCAACCTAAGAAGTGTGGCTTATGCCATTATTTAATCATTCTGGCAAATCTGTTCAGGTGTACCTTTCTGAGACTCTTGTAGGTGATAGGAGACCTTGCATCTGCCATTCATATATCTCATCTCTTTTCTAATCATGCCCATGGTTTTCATTTGACAGAACTATAAATTGTTCTGTATTACCTAGATGCCCTTCAATGGTTCTTAATTTGACAAATAGGAATTTTTTCCTATGCAATTTTTCATGATCTTCGATTATTCCTACTTCATGATTGCTTACTCTGTTCTCTTAGTTCTCTACCCTCTTGAATCATTTTATAAATTCTAAAATTTTCTCCTGCTGTCTTCCAAAAATACTTGTCAAACTATTTTTGAAATCTCTGCAGGCATTTCCCATTAGATTCTTATATCTTTTTATAGGCATGTTGATTTTTTCTCTTTTTCTGAGAGAAGTGATTGTTCCAACAAAATCCTACTGCTATCCCCGCCAACTTTCTGCTGTATCCACATGTTCTAAGGACCCATTCTAACGCACTCACTTTATGCTTGCTGTGACCGTAGGATCCAGACAGAAGCTTTGGCTCAATGGCGTGGATTCCTGAGAAATATGCATTCCAGCCCTCGTTTCTCGGCCAATGCAGACATCAGCTGTAGCAGAAGAGGCCTTGCCTGGATGATTTGGTTTGCTCTCTGTCATCTCCTTTATGGTCATTCTCTCTGGAAAGAAGCTCTTCTACAAAGGTAAAACTTGATGTTCATTGCAAGCACTATTTCCCAGCATGTCCAGTTTCCTTGCTAGTTTTCTGCCTGTTGATTAAGATAATCTTATTGTTGACTTTCTCCCTTCTAAGTTAAATGTGTCAGTGAGGTTGTGACATGCTTTTCTCTACTTCCTAAGTACACTGTTCTTTAACAGAGGAGAAATATGAATTCTTTTGGCAATTCATCAAACAGAAATTCCTCAACTCACATTAATTACATTACCTCCCAGGACTAATGTAGACTTTTCCCCCCATTTTTTCCATACTATGGTCACTGGCATGAAAATTGTAGAAACAATGATTGAGATGTCTTGGTTAATGTTGCCAGGATATAACAGTCTATAATGTATTGAGATAGAATTACATGTCTTAAAAACAAACATCACTCTTTTCAATAATTCCAATAGGAAGATGCCCTGAAATAATAGGAATTTGTGAGAGTTGATAATAAGACATTTTAATTCATTATTCTGAGCAATGCCTGGAGGTTGATCACTTTATAGATGAAAGAAAAGTATATTCAATTAGCCCACACTTATTAAATAGTTACGGTGTGCCTTACTCATGGCAAGTTGTAAAAGGAATCCAAATATATAAAATATATATAATGCAAAGTCCTAAGCTTTGCCTGAACTTCATTAATTACCTAGTGACATAAAAGTAATATTTTAATGAACTTTATGGATAACAGTATATTATTAGATGTTAAAATTATTTAGATTCATAGAATGTGTAAGTTAGAGTGTGAATATAGTAAGTAGTAAAATAATTGGGGAGAGGGGAACTTAAGCTGTACCTTCAAAGACCAGTAACATATAGATAGGTTAGAATAAAAGGAAAATCCTACTTGGTGGAGAGACTACTTATAATAAGAATCATTATAACAACCACCACTGCAACTTACTATTTCTAAAGCACTTAACTAGCATCATTTCATTTAATCTTCTCAACCCCATTTTTTTGAGCTACTAGTAGTCTCATTTCACAGTGAAGAAACTGAAGCTCAGTGAGTGATGCAGTCAGGATTTGAATGCAGGCTGGCAGGCATCCATTAAAATCCATGAGATTTTAACTGTCAGGCCTTATTCCACAGAGCCAGAGTCACCGCTGAGAGTGAATACGGTGTACATGGGGAATAGTGATGGGTTCAGTAGAAAGATGAAAATAGTAAGTATCCGTAGGATGACCTTTCAAAACATTATTGCATCAAAATCATTTGGACTTAAGAAGACCTAAATGTCATTCACATAGTAGGCAGTTTGAGTGGCCAGTTTACCAAGTATTTTTATTATCAGTAGACCATTTCCCTTTATATCTTCCCTCTCAAAAGATTTCTATTGCCTTTCTTGTATGGGATAATCACAACAGAGACCTGAAAAACATAAAGAAGATGTTGTTTTCCTTTGTAGTGATATTGTGATGAATAGGTATCTTGAGTAACCTGCATGGGCCTGGATTTTGGAACCGGGAAACAAAAAGGAGCTCTGATTGAGAAAATCATCCCCACTTGGGAGCTGAACTTTTTTGGCTTTTAATAACTTTACTGGAGACCAAAGGGGATTGGGAAGGATTTATTTTTATGGCTCTTTTACTCCTAGTGGTTTAGAATTAGTTCAGCATTTTATACTGAGTTCTTGACTGCTACATGGAGAGACCGAGCCATGCTTCTGGTCTCAAGAAGAATTTGAATTCCACCAATTCTACCTAGAAAAAAAATAGAAAGTGTTTCATTAGTCATTTCTGATTCCATGGAGAAATGGCACAAGTCAATGTTTTTAACTGGGTCTGCTGACTCTCGTATGATCTTTGTGCACCTTCTCTTTCCCACTCCTGGCTTTAATCTGAGTGGCGTGGCTTTTCCCTGATTTATACCTCTATGTGTTTACAGCTTCTCAATTCATCACCCCAACCTTAGTGTGTCTACTTGTGTGCCTAGTTTGGAGAAGGTTAAATTACCACAATTTTGAAAGAAGTTTTTGTGAGAGATGCTCCTGAAAGCATTCTTCATTCTTAAAGATAGAACATCTGCTGGACATTGCTGTAAATATTAAATAATCAATAGTTACTGAAGTAGTAGTAGTAGTGCTAAGTCTTTTTGCTCTAGTCCCTTTCCCTGTTCCATCTTAAATATCCCATGTAAGTTTCCCAAGTTTAGTGTTTAATTCAACTTATCTACATAGGATGGTACGCTAAGGTACCCAGATTGTTACCCCAGATAGCTTTTATTTGGCATCCACATTAAGACTGGTAAGATTCTTACTGCTTTCCAGAATGCCTTTAGGACTGTTTCTGGTTTGGGCATCCCAGGTCAATCCCCCTGTCCTTGGATAGTTTGTTACTTCTTTTCTATGGGCACCCTAATATTTGTCAGTCTTTGGTCCCTTAATTTACTAATAAAAAGGCACATTTCTTCCTTTTCAGTTTCTTCCCATGCGGTATGTGTCTCTCTGTCTCTGCCTTCTGAAAACAGTCTCCTCTGCTCTTACTCACTTCTTCCCACCTGGCTTGGCTTTTATGCACATGTCCTGTTATCAAGGCTGACTGGTGAAAAGTTAACTTCAAAAATCTCCAGTTGATTTTGTAGAAGGCCATGTGACTTTGATAAAAGGTGATATTTTCCTGGCACCTGGTCCATATCCTATTATTCCTCTCTGGTATTCAAGAGTAGATGACTTTCTCTTTCCATTTCAAAGCCCTGATGTATTGAGTCTTTTCTTCTACACTCATGTTCTTGAGGGCATGAGCTGCATTTACATTCTCTCAACCTATTGACGCCTATTTCCCTAGGCTGAAACTCAAAGTCAAACCTTCTAAAAACACTCAGGAGAGTCCTCAGTTCTTTCCCTACCTGGGTCAAGACACTTGTTATTTTTTCTCTTTTCACGTGAATGGATCTCTAATACTCACAAAGAAAACCACTTAACTTAGTTCTGATGGGTTCAGCTTTTAATAATAGGTTCAATATCATTTGATCCTCCATAAATATATCCTATGCAAAATGTTGAGTTATTCCTAATTCATAACCTTTTCTTCCTAAGTAGTCCCAAACCTTTCTGCTATCTTCCAGATACTTCTGTCAATAAACCTCTCATTTTTCAATCACTTGGACCACAGTTTCCCAGGATTTTGGAACCATTAGGAGGAGTAAGACTTTCATACCTCCTCCACTGTCCCTGATCTATGTTTTTATCCATTTTTCTTTCTGCATGAATCAAGGAGGCTTTCCTGCTATTATTTTTTCACAGAGACTCTCTCTACTTGTGCCTTTCATTTATTTTTCTTAATTTTCTTTTGGACATTTACTATCAAATACCTAATCTTTCTCTCAATAATTTCTCCTCCTCTACAGATGTCATTTCTTCTGCTTGACAATTATATTTAAGACATCCACATTCTCACAAAACCATCTCCTCTATCCTACTTCCCACATAATCTATAGTCTATTTACTTCCCATTACAAACAAGCTGAGTACTATAATCTTATGCCATTCTCTTCCTTACCCACAAGCCTATACATTAGACTTCTACCCTGACATTCTAGCTGGAACTGTTCTAATTGAAGGTCACTGAAGAGCTGCTATTTGTCAAATCTCATAGCTTTTTTTCCAGGGCTCTTCTTTCTGGACCTGTGGGAACATTGATTGGGAATGTGATCTTGTCCTTCCACATTTTGAAACTTTTCTTTCCATGAGACTTTATGAAATCACTCACTCACTTGCTCTTTCTACCTCTTAGATTACTTTTTTACTTCTGTTCTTTTATCAATTATTACATCAATACTAATTTTATCTAGGTTCCACCCACTAGCTGTCATCAATGATATCAATAATAATTGTGATTTTTTAGTTATACTCTATGCCAATGCCTGTTCTATGGCTTATGGGCTATCTCAATAACTAAATAAGTGGGTAATTCTCTCATGCCCATTTATGAAAGTGAAGCCTGAAATTTAGGTAACTAGCCTACAGAGATAATAAGTGACAGGTGGTATTAGTGTCTAAGCATGTTGACTCTTCAGCTTGTTCAAAAGTTTTCATGGATTATTTTATTCATATTAGTGATGCTAAGTATTGTCTTTATTTTCCTGATTCTAAGATCCGTTATCTCCAACCTTGACCTTGTCTATACCTCAGATCTGTGTTTCTACATGCTCTTTAACTCTTGAGCTCCATCCAAATTTCTTATCTTTGGCCGCACAGGGCTCTGGCCAAATTACAATGGTAACCCAATGATCATGACCCCTTGCCTTGCTCCTGCTTTATTCTCTGCCATCGGATGCCCTAACCTGTGTTGGAGGCCCACAAGGCACACTCTGAAATGACTCCTCATTCCTTAAGATCTAACTCAAACATGTTCTCTTATTTCTAGCTTTCTCTGACTTTCACATGCAAAATTAATCTCTCTCACATCTGCATGCTATAAAAAACTCATTGAACATAACTCCAGTATAATGCTTAACACATAGCATTGTAGTTTGTTTGCTTGCCATATATTTGTTTTCAATAAATAGATGGTAAAATATATTAATTTGTGATTGCCTTTTTACACAGTGTAGAAATCAGTTTGTCTTGCACATAGTGTGGCCTCAGTCAACACTTCTTGAATGAGCAAAATGAATGACTATTTCTCCAAAATTGCATTTTAAAAATAACAATTTTAGAAATAGTATGTGTTCCTTATTCATTTCTAGCTGGTGTCTGTAGCTAATTGAAGCCTCCAGGACAGATTGCTCTGATCTCTGAACTCTGCCCCACACAATTTCTGCCACATCAGAAGGCAACCGATGGAGATCAGCAGAAACATTTTCTAAATAAGTGGCATTGAATAAGTGCATGACATGAATAAATTATTAAATCAATAAATATTTTTCTTAAGTCCCTTCTTTTCCATTTTTGTATATCTAATCCCTATGTAGCTTTTAAAATGCTAGTTCGAAGTTCATTTCTTCCATGAATCTTTTCAAGTACATGTAATTTCAAGAAATTTGTTTCTTTCTCTGAACTCTGTGTCTATATATCTCTTCCATGATGCATCTCTTTATATCTTGCATCTAATTACTTCTACTAGCCTGTAAGATGCTAAAGGATGGTGTGCTCTTTTTTACTCCTTTTTGGAGCACAGTTTTTCTCACAGTAGAGACGCAGTAAGAGTAATGATCCACATATAGCTAATCATAAATTCCTAGTTATTAATCTCAAAAAATATACTTGAGTAGCTAAAATTCATTAAACTATACCAATAATCATCAATTAACTGTTAACACTGTGCCCAGACACGTGCATTGATTCCATGAGTTTTATAGAAGAAAAATTCCTGATTGCTGTCCTTCTAGCTTTTAGAAACTAGTTGGGGAGGCAGACTTTTACAAATGAAACGGGAGAACTGTATGTAATCAGATGAGTGATTTTTTCCATTTACATCATCACCATTTAAATGATGGAAAGAGATTCTTTCTCTACTTCTTAATTGTATCCAAAGATTCTGAACTTTAACAGCTGGAAGTGAACAGTTTGACTGACAATAGTCAATGGAAACTCATGCCTGGGAATGAGTTCAAAGTACTGTGATTACCAAGAGTGGAATTGTCAAAATCAAGTTCAGTCCATGGGGAAAAAACTCTCATCATGAAGACTATCTGGACAGGGGATGGAGATGAATCAATGCAATTGGAGATTCAAGCTGTGAAACTGGAAGCTATTTGGGTGAGGTTTGATGCTGAGGTCACTGTTGAATTTAATGGCTTTGTATTGCTAACAGTAACCACCAGGCAGGAGTTAGGAACAATTTGTCCCACTCTAGGAAGAGTGCCAATCTAAGTGCGTCTGTGTCCAGAATCCATCCACTAACCTCCTCCCTGACTGCAATACCATTTAGCTCTTGACCCTGGCAGTTTTCTTAAATGAGCTTCGTTTGACCCAAAAATTCAGAAAGCACTATTGACCTTTGAGATATTGGCTGAAGAATTTATTTATTTATTTTTACGATAAAATTTTTAAGTAGGGATCTGTTTGTTAAAATAACATCTGGCCACTAATGCAGCCCTATAGAGTTTATTTAAAATATCTATGAAAATATAGAAAGGTCAAAAACTCAAAAATGAGTGGAAGGGTTTCCTAAACATTGAAAATGAGAAATATTAACTTATTAATTTGTATTATGAGCCTCATGGATATGAGTTATTAGAAACAATTAATGCCTGCTATTGTGAAAAGATTGCTGTCCATTCTGGAAGGAAGAAGGTGGTATTCTGGGTAATCCTTGGCTCTCAGACTATCCTATGGCTTAGAGACCCAGTCTGTACAGGCCAGGAAGCTGAATAAAGACCCTTCCCCTGCATCTATATAGGTGCTGCTTTTAAACATTACCTAGAATCTCTCTTATACCAAATAAAAATATCTTAATGTTTAGATATCTTAGCACTTCAAGAGCCCAGTTGACTTAAGAAAATATATAATGTGTTATTACTAGCCCATAGATACATTTTTTTCACATTAGAAAAGGTGTCCCCCTCATAAGACACTTTATTTCCATGTTTTGAAAAGCTATTGTAATGAATTACTTTTGTAAAGGCAGGATATTTTACTGTGATCTACCACAGAATATTTTTAATAATAAACAATGCCTGTTGCAAGAATGCCCCCTAGATGTTTGCAAAGCACAGTCTGCATAAACTCTTCTTGACAGAAATAGCTGACACTTACAACTCAAACCTCTTAAGTAATTTTTACACATTAAAATGTAAAATTAGCCAAATATGTCTTATTTGTGATGTCCTGGCAGGATTATTGTGACATCACTGAAGTTATCTATGATTATCTTTCCCACTCCTTCTTTCTCTGATTTGGGTTGCTATGACATTCCTAATGACGTCGTCATGCATCACATTTCTAAATGCGATCCAAGTTACTTTGCTACGAAAGAGACATGTTGATAGGTCAAAAGCTGTTGAATATCAGCAATTTCATATTCTTCAATCTAATGCAGTGATATTTTAAAAAATAACTATTTAAAATATTTTGGAATAATTTTGCTTAAAGGGTTTCAGATCATTGGATAAATAGTACATTTAAAATTGTACATGTGGATTAGCAAAACTCTCAGGGAAGATGGCATGGATGTATTTTTCCCTCTTTCTCCCACTAAGTATAACTAAAAACTTTGGGCATTATATATAAAACAAACGTAAGTTGACTCTGAAAGGAGGAGAGAAGAAGGAACACCAGATAGTGACCTTGGGACACAGGGATCAGCATGGTGGTAAGCAGCAAGCCTAAAACACTAAAGAATGCAGATTAAAACAAACAAACCAACAAAAAATTATAACTCTAAGCCTAGGACTATTAAAAGAGGCAAACAAGCAAGACGAACTATTTAGACAACAAGCACTGTATTTCATTAAAATACCAAATAAAAAAAAACTGTGTTCACCACCCCTGCCACTCTAGCAGAAGCGAAATGGATGTGTCCACTCACCAAGCTGTAAGGACATACCCAACCCCACCTTAATGGGATGATGTTGGAGAACGGCCGTAGGGGTGTAGGGAGGCCAGGACTTTGTTCCCCATCATGTGGTCGCTCCCTGTGGTGCCAGCAGAGACAATGGAGAGAGATGAGAGATATAACTAGGTCTCCTGCAAGCCAGGGACGAGTCAGTGGAGGTCTAGTGAGGAGGACTCCTGCCCTGTGGTCACTAGGAGGCCCTCCCTCCTGACCCTCCCCTGAGATTAGCAAAGCAACGCTTTCTCACTCCTTCCCCCACTGGAGCAGTTTCAGAGAAAGCTGCCTAAAATAGAGGTTTAAATAAGATCCAGAGTCTCATAACTCAATGCTCACATCTACAGGTTTCAGTCGAAAATCTCTCCTCATACCAAGAACCAGGAAAACTTTAACATTAAAAAAAAGAAAAACAAACAATTAGTAGACCACACTAAGATGATAATGATGTTACAATTATATTCAAAGACTTAAAAAGTCCACACACTTGTAACAAATTAGAAGAAGAATACAGTCTCATCAAACAAAAAGAATATATAAACTAGAACCCAATAAAAAGTTTAGACCATGAAAGTACAATTACTGAGATTGAAAACTCAACAATATAGAATTAATATTAGAAGGGATATGACACAGGAAAGAATCAATTTGACAAGAAGACAGAATGATAGAGATTATCCAATTTGAACAACAGAGACAAAATAGACTGAAAGAAAAAAATTGAACAGAGACTTGTAGAACTATAACAGAAGTTCTACCATTCACATCATCAGAGACTCAGAAGGAGAGGGAAAGAGCAGGGATAAAAAAATTACTTGAAGAAATAACAATAGAAATCTTCCTAAATTTAGCAAAATAATATTTTAACCCCACAGACTCAAGAAGCTGAGTGGCCTCAAACAAGATAAACTCTAACACATGGCAAGACATCATAGATAAGCTTCTAAAAACTAAAGACAAAGAAAAACCTAGAAAGCATACAGAAAAGACACCTTACTTATAAAGTAAAACCAATTTGAGTGACAGTGGATTTATCATCAAGAGCAGTAGAGGCCAGAAAGAAGTGCCCAAACCTACTATCCTTGACCTCCAAATCCAGTCAAAATATCTGTTGGGAATAAAGCATAAAGATTCTCCATGAAGGAAAAGAGAATTTGTCATTAGCAGACTTATCATTAATAAGTGGCTAAAGACTGTTGTTCTCTAGCCAGAAAGGAAATGATAAAAGAAAGAATCTTGAAACATCAGGAAGGAAAATGGAAAACAAAAAATAAAAATAGAGGAACGTACACTACATTGTCCTCATCTTTGCTGCTCTCATCGCTACAGGCAGATAGGACCACCTAGCAGTGCCCTGGTTGTGGTCCAGTAGCTTGGAAAACCTGGGGCGTTCCTGCTGTTTCTGCTGCCAGTCCCACTGCTACCAGTAGGTCCGAACGCCACCAGACCGGGTGTGGAGCAAGGGCTGCTATGGCTGGGCTCCCTGCCCCTACCAGTGGGTGGGAATGTCTGCAGGGGCCTCGCTCTTGGGGCAGGAGCTGAGACTCCACTCTAGGTCTCTGTTGGACTTCCCCTTGCCAGTTCTTTGGCTAAAGAGAGCATGCTTTCCTTGGATTTATTTTTAATCTATTGTCAGTCTTGTGTTGCAGGCCTTATCAGTACCTAGACTAGAAATATATAGGAAATAAAAAGAAAACCCAGGGAATTCATCATATTTTTTTTGTTTGTTTCTCAAATCATCAGGCCTTTGGAGACTCTTCCTTCTTTCCAGTTTTCAGTCCTTTTATCATAATTTGGGGGGTATTTAGTTATATTTAGTGCAAAAAAGGAGGGAAAAATGAGTTTGCATCGTTTCTTCCCAGAACAGAAATCCTCACTAATTGCTTTGAATTGATTCTTTTTTCATGTTTCATCTGTAAGTTTCATTTAAACTTATCCAGGGAGCCTTCTGGACTCTTTGTGTTTGCTTTGGTTCCATCCTATAAACTCCCCTGGAATGTTATACTTAAATAAAGAGCATGTCTTCTGGTAGAGTACCTAGAAAAGCAAATAATATATTGGGGAACTAGAGCTCCATGATGGAAGGGATCACATGCTCAGTTTAATGTGTGTACCCCAGCGTGCCTCATGTTAGAAACTCAATAAATCTTATTGGACAAATGAAGAAATATTTAAATGAATTAATGAATAAATGAGTGAAAACAATTTTATACTCAAGCATAAACTCTGTGAGAGTAGAGATGATTTTTCACTCACCTTTTTTTCACCACAGTTATTGGAGAAATTAGTTTTACCCCATAGTTTCTTAAATAGATATTGTTAGTAGAGCATGGCTTTACTTTCAAAAAGAGCATAATCTGACAATTAATTAGGTTCTTTCCAGTATGAATAGTTAATACATTCATATATATAAAAAGTAAATAGATGCATGTATTATTAACAGCAAAGGATTACTATTATACATCACACTGTAGCTGTATGTATGAGTACACATGAATATTGTGGAATTTAGTGTTGCTAATTATGTCAAACCTGGACTGAAATAACAGCTCCTTAAGGCATCATTCTGAATGATGGGCAAAATCTTCTAAGTGCTGGTGTTGGGTACAGGTTTACTTGGTGTCCCTTGACACCAAGATCTAAGCTTTAAATTTCAGAAATCTATTACTTCTCTAGCTAATGTTTTGGGCTGTTATTGTCTGTATGACTTAATAAAAATGAGAAGTGGTAGAATCTGATCTATCCAAACTATTATATTACTATTATATAACCTTATGCTAACAATAAAATATATCACTCTATTTTCTCTAAGAATACTTTATTAAAATGCTCTGCAAATACAGTTGCTTTTGAGTAGAATTTGATGGAGATATTATAAAAGGATTTTTTTTTCTGATCCTTGCTTTCTTTATGCACATCTCATGTTGTTCTGTGTCATTGGTTTCTCAACTCAAATAATTTGTGGTCTTCTGATTTGCAACCTCTCATTTTCATATTTTCAATACCTCATTACCTAGATTTTTACAGAGAAAATATATGAAATAAACTGGGCCACAAGTAGAGGAAAAGTTGAAAATGTGTTTTGAAAAATGTTGGATTTGTATGACTTAGAAAATGACTTTTCTATCAACTTCTTTTGTTCCTCTTCATCTCTCTTTCTCTCTCTCCCTCCCTCCCTCCCTCCCTCACTCTTCTGCTGTCTACTATTCTTGCTACTGTTCTATTACAACCTAAATCTTTTGCTTAGCAAATATATTTTAGAGATGAAAATCAAATTGAAAAGTTTAATTTCTGCCACTATCTAGAATTCAGTGATTTGGCACTATACTCCTTATCAAGTATCACACTGGCTGTAATCATCTGATTTGACTGTTGTCTATTTAAAGGTTGCCCATGCTTGGTCCCAGGTGTGAGCAACATTACGTAACCCAATTATTCAGATAAGGCTTTAAGGAAGATGATGTCTCTTTGCATAAATATAGCTGCTTTGACATGACCTGATAGAAAGTGAATATTCCAATTATAAAGAATGAAACTAAAAGGAGGAACTATTTCACTAAAGAGTATTGAGTTAGTTTAACCAAAGGAAAAACTGAAAGGTAGGTAGTATGGAAAAATTATTTAAGAGAGTGGCTATGAATCCTGATCTGCTTCCTAAAGTCCCATTTAGGAGACCTCCCAGATTCCAGAATGTGTCTTCTCTCTGCCTCCTGCCTCTCCTCCCTACCATGCCTCAGTCAGTTTTACTCTCTGGTCTGCAGCTTTGTCCAATTAATTTCTCTCACACAAGTACTATGAAAAGTGAAAATCTCTTTTAAGAAGGCCAAGGTTTTAAAGCAGACTGGTGCAAGAATCTCTGTGAGTTTTCTGGATGGTATTCTGCTTAATAATAATAAATCATTAATTGACATTGCCTATAATTAATGGTAATGACAATCATAATTTATTTTATTCTTCAGAGGAATATGTCATCTTACTCTATTAGAGCCTTGTTAATTTTGCAACAATATTATTTCGCCGTCGGCTTCGTTAATGATGATGGTAGCAGTGATGCTCTGTCGAAAGCCACACCTATTTGTTATATTACATGCAGCATAGAGCCTGAGAATTACTTTATTCTTTGTCAACAAAAGGACAACTGAGTCATATTAAAAACAACTTTTATATAAGGTGATGGATAGAGAAGTCACACTAGGTGGTGAACTTATTAGACAACAAGTTGACAATGCACTGTAGAATTGTATGCCTGAAACCTATGTAATCCTTGCTAACAGATGTCACCCCAATAAGTCTATCAATAAAAATGAATTTTAAAAAAAGAAAAAAAACAAACAACTTTTATAAGGTGATCACTATGTATCATGTTATGTATCAATATTATAGTAAAATTCATTTGTTCATGAATAACAGTAAGATTTATCATATATTCTTTATGGCCACGACCCCTGCCCAATATCATTTTACTGTATATTAAGTCATGGCATTTTTAAAATCACTAATTATAGCTTCATGAGGTGGGGAAAATCAAGTATTATATTAGCCCCACGTCTTCACAGTAAAAACAAAAAAAGCCAAAAAAACCCCAAAAAAACCCAAAACTGAATAATAGATTGCAAGGGACAAGTCCTATGCTATTAAGTAGATTAAATTTTCCCTCCAAGGAGAAGCCATTTCCTAAGTTCAGGAGAACTCACAAAGCACAATATAAGAATCTCAAGTAATAGAATATTCTTTCATTTTACTTAATTCTTTGAAATTACATGAATAATAATATTTATGGTAGATTAAGTCATTTATGATTCCAACATCCAGGACAAAACACTATTTAAATGTCTACACATAGGCTTCAAGTAGTTTTCCTCTTCATTTGTAGCAGACTGGATAAATAGATATAAAACCAGAATACTTAAAACATTAGAAAAATGGTAATTAAGTTTAGATTGCCTCCTTCTTTACCTATATATCGTAAACATGATGTAGGCATGAAGCAAGATCTCAGATATCAAGGAACTTTTCATTGGCTTTGAGAAGTAGGACTAACACAGATGCAGGAATGTGGTCTTCATGATAGCAAAGGTTCATTTGCTTCTGTAGCCCTACACCCCACATTGAAAGTGGCCCAGGGACGTGGAGCATAGATGAATGAGAGAAGGGTAGCTTAGATGTAGTCAAACACAAACAACTAAAGAGGATGGGATACTCTTGGTGTGTTTTGAGTGCTCAGAAAAGCCTCACTTAGGAGGTGGCTTAACTTGGGAATTAAAAGACAGATGGATTTAGAGAAGAAAGGAAAGGCAGAATTAATTCTCCAGAAGGGCAACAAGAGGAAAGCACACAAAAGGGAAAGTATGGAATCTGTCTGGAGTATCTTTGTGGACATTTGATTTGGAGCGTAATGCACATGTGAGGCATACTGGCTGGACTCAACTGCAAGGGCCGGTGAAAGACTGTTTATCTTTCAGGTATTTGAAGACAGTTTCTATATGCTATCAGCTTGCTGCCCCTAAGATTTATATTTGAAGAAAATGTCCCTAATTGCAGAAAAAAATTCAAGGAAGGAAAAGTTGGACATGGGAAGAAATGACAATGGGAAGAGTCATAAGTATCTGAAGCAGAAGGGCAGCTGTGAAATTCTAAGTCAATGAGAGCTACTGAGTGACAACAGGCACTGCACGAAGAGTGAGAAGCCCGTATACGAGTGCTCTTGGTCCTGAAAAAGCGGGGAATGCATTGCCAAAAGGGCTGGACTCACTTGTGTTGGGTCAAGCAGTGGGAGAAGCAGCTAGATGAGAGTATGGTGGGGTAAGAACATGTTAGGCCTGGTTATTATCATCTTTACTAACTGTGCAGTGTGGAGAGTTGGTTTAACCTTTCTGATCATCAGCATCCTTGTATGTATAATTAGAACACTAAATTTACACCATACATTTTTACAAAAATTGAATGAACTACACCTTATAGATAATTAACACATAGTAACCACTCCATAAGTTCTGGCAACTTTGATCAGCACTTTACATATGCTAACTTGGCTAGTTTTTGTTTTAGTTCCTTTAAACTTTTTATTACATAATATTTGATACATGGCAGATTACATGTGCTTTGTACATTTTATGAAGCATGATAATAAACCAAAAACTTGTGAACTCACTATTCATCTTCAAAACTAAAACAGAACAGAGTGACAGAGGTAACCGTTATATTGACTTTTTAAATACATTTTTGCATCATAATTTACATGCAATAAAATGCAGCCACTTTACATGTGTAAATCCATGAATTTTGACAAATGATTATATACCGCCTCAATGCTAAATGTAACAAATTTACAAATGTGTAACCACCACCCTAACAAAGATATGAAATAATTCTGTCACCCTAAGAAGTCCGCTTTTTGCCTATTACTGTCAATCACAGTTTATGCCAGGCAACCACTGATTTGCTTTATTTCCGTACATTAATTTTGCCCACTTTAGAACCTCATACAAATGGAAACACTTGTACCTGGTTTCAGTCCCTCAACCCAATGTTTAGATTCATTCATATTTTATGTGTATCTACAGTTCACTCATTTTTATTGCTGAGAAGACTGTGCCACAACTGATGACATTTGGGTTGTTTCTAGTTTGGGCTATTATGAATGAAGCTGCTATGAACATCCGTATACCTGATGGCCAAACTGTTTTGGAAAAAAAATGAAAAGGTTTTTTGTTTTGTTTTGTCTAACATTTCACTGCTACCAGAAACATATGAGAGTTCCGGTAGCTCCATATCCTCGCCAACAAGATAGGACTTACAATTGAACTTTCTGAATTCTAATTCCAAATCCTCTACCTCTGAGCTGGGTGGCCTTGTCTAAGTAACTTCACTGCCTCTCAGTTTTCTCTTTTCTTAAATGAGGGGTTAGAATAGAAAACCTCCAAGTTCAAGTTCATTGCGCTCTGATTTTATAAGTAAGCAAAGCCCAGTTTCCTTTATTGCAGGCTCTGGAGGGCCAATCACAGCTGCTTCTGGAAGCTTCTCATGTATATTGTAGATGATGTGTAAACTCTTGCAGTCTGGCAGACACCGGTGTGCTGGCCGAATTCCAGTGCATGCTAATTGCGTTCCACAGCTCCCGCCTCCCTGCGGCTTCAGTTTCAGTGAGGATGGAGTGCGGGGGGTTCCCCCACCCAGTCCGCTCTGCGGTCCGCAGCAGTGAGGGTGTATTGCTCTGTGCCATGAAACAAGGTCAGGCCAACGCCCCCCACGCCCCGGCGGTGGCGTCTTTGTACGGTCCTAGCAAGGGGGCTCCGGAGGGTGCTCTGTTTAATGTGGGCAGCTTTGAGACCCCGGCTTCGGCGTAGACAAACGTCTCCGGTCACTCCCTTCGCGCACTGAGGAGAAACCCCGGGTCTGGGCAACGAAGTAGGCGAGGACACAAGTGGGAAGGAAGCTGACATTTAAAAAAATTTTCCGGGAAATGAGAAAACATGGTTCTAGGCAGAAAATACACACGATCCTGTGTTTACTTGCATGAGGCTGCTGCTCCACAGGTAACCTCACTGATTAGGTTTTCGTGCGCGTGACTGTGCTGTTAGCGCTTTGACGAGGAGCTTCCACCACCGCGTCTTGCCCGCCGTGCCCCTGGGACGTCTGCACGTGGGAAAGCATCGGGAGGCATCCGCGCGGGAGGCACGTGTTGGCCACTCCTGCAGCCATACCTGCTTTATGTGGGGTATGTCAAACACTTGGAAAGCCCAATGAGGCAAGGCTAGACATCTTTGACTTCCAGAAGAAACTAATGATCAAGTAGTTCAGTGGCAACCTGTTTGAAGAGGGGGAGCCGTTAGAGGGCAGATGAACTATTACCGGTGACTTCAGTCTTGCTCATGGCTACTGCTATTGGAAGAGTGAGCACTGATTTATTTTTTCTAATTTCTTCACATTCCAGTTTTGAAAACATCTCTTCCATGTCTTTATGCTTTATGAATATAACCTTGTTCAATCCACCTCCAGAAAAAAACACAATGAAGTGTAATCCTGTATCTTATATCTTCACTCTCCTGCTGCTTTTTTACTTGCACTGTGAAGGGTCAGACTCCTCTGAGATACTCTGCAACCCCATCAGTCTACAATTTAGGATCCTGTCCTCCCTCTGTGCATTGTGCTATTTGGGCATGTGTGTGTATGAGTGTGGTTAACCTAGTGCACTGGAGTTATAAAAACTGACTTGAGAAAGAAGTTGCAAGTTTTACATGGTACTTCACTGACAAAGTAATAAAACAACAAGACTTCTCTTGATTGAACAAAGTATGTTTGTCCTTCAAGGTTAGCAGAATATGGTACCCCCAAATATGTTTCTGTGGCAAAAGGATTATTTTAAGCTGATAATTTAGAGAAACTACAGACACAGGAGAAGCTCTGAAAACAGAGAAGCTACCCTTTTGAAAGAGAAATTTATATTTATAGAAGAAATTATTTACAAGGATGACTGTAAAGCACAAGAGAATGTTATCAATGAAGAAGCAACAAACTTAAGTCTGCATAACACTCCTTACCCTTGTTTGCCTTGCTTTCCTGGTAACCCCATCACAACTGCCCATCTCCCAACATCTTTCTTTTGTCTTTAGTTGAAGATAGTATGTAATAAGGTGGTACCTTAAGCCATCTTCAGGATTTTTCCTGGGTTATCTCTAATCTATGTATAAGGTCTAGAGTTTTGTTTTTCACTTGTTAATATGTCTATTATTAAGTCTCAGTGAAAACTCAGAAGGGTACAGGAAAAATATTGTTTCCTCCTCTCTACTCCTAATGTCATTACTAAATTCGGCAAAAGTTTCTAATTAAGAATTGCTCTTAAAATGAACAGAATCAGCTTATTAATCCCAGAAATACCATCTCTTTCATCATTCATAGTGCTGTCTTTGTTTAATTTGTCATCTTTTTTTCTGGCTAAGATTTGCCTTTCTCTTTAACTGTAATTTTTAAATGTCCCTGTTGCCAGGAAGCACAAGCTACCATGAAAATATAATGCCAGTAACTTTAATGCTCATAAAATTATTACCTCTTTTCAGTGTAATCCATCTTGTATTCTATGATCCACAGATAAGCAGTCTATAGGAAAAAAAAGGAATAAAGAAATTGATGGTGTCATTCTATTATACTAAATTTCCCTGAACTACTCATATAATTTTTTGGCTCAATTTTTAAAATGTGACTGTCTATCTCGCCAAAATAACAATAATATAAAGAAAACCATTTCTTAAAAAATATTTGCTAAATTCCTGCTATAAAAAACAAAAACATATATGAAACACTCTTGTTAGAACTTTGATGAGTAAGATGTGTTTCTTGCTCTTAAATTTCTTAGGTTCTAGAGAAGAATGCAGAATGAAAAGGTGGTATAAAATGCATTATTTAAAAGCATGATGGGATTTCCATGGTAGCCTTCATGACGAACGTGTCATTTGAACTGGGCTTAAAAGCACAGTGGGGTGGACTGTATTACACTTGGTGATGAATGTAGCAAAACGGTGTTTCAGAAGAACTGGTCAGAAAGAATATCTAGGGAAACAGACTTGATCTAAGGCAATGTTTTGGAAAGTGCTTTTGTACAAATGAATGTGCAATGTAAATGAAACATATAATCATCATTATAAAACTCCAGTGGAATCTGTTTTGAGGACATTTTCATTTCAATATTGGAAATCTCTAAAGGCAAATACATTGATACTTAGTGCTATTTTTTTTTTTAAGATTGCGTAGCTGATGGCAGAAAGAGGTTAAGGGCAGAGAGCCCTGAGCAAGCAAGGCTTCTAATAGTCCTCCCTAGCTCTAGCTTCACCTAGAGGCTTTTGCTGACCACCTTCCACGGACTTTTGCTCTAAATAATAAACATAGCCACTTAGAAACCACTTTATTTCCTTGGACAAAGAACGTTGTATTAGTTTTCTAGGGCTGCAGTCACAAATTACAACAAACATGATGACTTAAAACAACAGAAACATTTATTCTCTCACAGTTCTGGAGGCCAAAAGTCCAAAATGAAGGACTACATTTCCTCTGAAGGCTGTAGGAGAAAGTATTTCCTTGTTTCTTTCAGCATTTGGTGGCTTCAGATGTTTCTTGGCATTACTATTACATTTGTTTGCTAAGGCAGCTATAACAAAGTACCACAGATAGTGGGGCTTAAATGACAGAAATTTATTTCCTTGCAGTTCTGGAGACTAGAAGTCTAAGATCCAGGCATTGGCAGGGCGGGTTTCATTTGAAGGCCTCTCCTTGACTCCTAGATGGCTGGCTGTCTTTTCCCTCTGTCTCCACATTATCTTTGTTCTTTGTGCCTGTGTCCTAATCACCTCTTTTTATGAGAACACTAATCATATTGGATTAAGGACTACCTTAATGACCTTATTTAATCTTAATTCTCCCTTTAAAAGCCTTCACTTCAAATGCAGTCATGTGGTAAATTTCTAGGCTTTAGAACTTCAACATATTAATTTTGGAGGTCACAATTCGGCCCATCGATTCTGCCTCCATCTTCAAATAGCCATCTCTTCTTTCTTTTTCTCTTCTACCTGTGTTAAGTCTTCCTTTTCCTTCTTTATAAGGACACTGTCATTGGGTTCATGGTCCACCCAGATAATCCAGAATTATCTTCTTACCTCAAGATCCTTAAATTAATTGTGTCTGCAAAAGCCCATTTTCAAAATAAGGTTACATTCACAGGTTCTGGGTAATAGGGCATGGACATATCATTTAGAAAGCTGTCATTCAATGCACTACAGTTGTGTTACTTACCCTAACTCTTTAATCCTATTGTACTTTTCTTTTTAGCATTATGAACTATTATACTTAAATTTAAATGGAGATAACATTTCCTAGGGGAGATGGAACACCCACTATGCAGAAATAGTTACTTATAGCATAATGAGAAGTATTTTGGTTTATCTGGTACTTTTTAATGTTACTTTTTAATACCAAAGATTCAAATAGCAGGAAGATTTCTGATTCTTGGCTAAGCTTTAACAAGTGTTTTTGTATCTGTATTTAAAGAAGAGATAGCAGAGGAAAGCAGACATGATACTTCTAAGTAGTAATATTTATGAGAGCTATAAATACTATGAATTTGTTCTAATTCATTATTTAAAATAATCTGTAAATGTTTAATAAGAATGTGGCTCATCTATAAATTCACTTACATTGTTTTGATTAAACTACTTATGCATTGCAAAAAGAAAAAAGAACCATGACTATATTCATCTAATTTAAAACAATATTATTTAATTAACAAATATTTATTGAACAAGCAACCATTATGTGGCCAGCTATTTGCAAATTAATATTGTCCACCAATTCTATGGATTCTTATTGTCCTTAAAGATAATACCACATTGTTTTGTGCTAAGATGCATATAATCATGAATTCATTCTTACAGAATAGAAAATAACAGGTTTTCCAGGGTACTAAGAATGACATTTAGGAAGTAGTTAAATGTTAGAGAGCAGTTTAGAGTGGCCAGAGAAAAAAGGTTCTTGAGAGATTATGACATCAAATAAGAAAAGAAAGCAAGGTTCTCTTTTAGAGTGGTCCTAGTACAGCATGTTTAAGAATTTGCATTTTATCCACTAGGTAGAAAGATGTCATTGAAAATCTTATCAAAATAGGGAGAATATTGTATGATCTAATTCTAGAAATGTAAATATAAATCTGATATAATTTCACAGAGCAAGAAGTAAAATTAATGCTGATACCATATTACCTCATCACATATAAAAGGAGACCTAAATACATGAAAGATATATTTTATGAAAATGCAATTCTTCCCTTATGATTGACAAATTCAATGTAACCTCAATTAATATAATTTTTATTTGTTTGCTTTTTAACTATAGAAGTTACTTCTATATTTCAAGTGGAAAAGTAAACACTGAAAATTGCCAGCAGTTAAAAATATAGAAATATTACATTAAAATAATATTTTAATGTAATGTTAAAAATAAAACATTAAAATACATCATAAAGCTTCCATAATTGAAACAGTTTGTCCCAATCATAGGAAAGCTAACAGCAGTGGAACAGAACATGAGAAGCAGTCTATAATAGTAATGAGTATACATAAGATTTTAATATATGATGAAGTCATTATTAAAAATAGCTTTGCCCTTAGCTTCTTTCACAAAAACTGATTATTGATCTATCAGAGAAAAACATGAGATAGGATATGAAAACAATACTGTTATACCCATTAACAGATTTTTTAATGATTCAGGGAAAAAGTTTTCTGATACAAGATTTTAATAAAGTAAAATCAAACTTTTTAAAGATAAAATAATTTCTGACTGAACAAAGATATTAACAAGTAGAAATATCAACTGAGAAAATATCTTTGTAATTTTTTGTGACTAACATATATTAAATATCACAACTAATATTTATAAAAATCTATAATTACCTAAGATACTTATTTGCATGTGTCAAATTTTTTGCAAGTAAAAATCTAAAATAAGACAAAGAAAAGTTGTGAATAGGTACTTAAGGAAATGAAATGACTTTTTTAAAATATGAAAAGTATTGGTAGGAGTGTGGGAATATGCTCTCATACACGTTTGGTGCAAGTACACATTAGTGCAATATCTGTTGAAGGTACATCTTCCCTAATCTTCTATTATTGACAATAATTATGGATTCATTTTATCCTTGCCACTTTTCTTCTTTTTTACTATTGGGATACAACATGGAAAATATTAGTCCAAAGTATTTAGAATATTGGAATAGTCCAATATTTAGAATTTGGAAACACTAATATAGTCTTACCTTTTTGTTCATAATTATGGAGGAAACAAAGCAGGGTTTTAAATCACCTGCCTTTTACTCATCTATCAAAGAAGACCATCTGGGCAAGCCTGAACTGCCATCTACGGCAGTAGTGGTTCTATAATCACTACTTGTGAGGCAATTCTTACTTTGATTTTAGGTGGGTGAAACAATGATTTTGAAATGTGCTTAATGAAGAGAAGGAGTCAAATTGACAATAGTCAGAAACTAGGAGTTACCTGATGTGAACAAAATCACAAATTCCTTAAGACAGGTCAGTGATAAGAGGCTGGTTCCATGTTCACACTTCCCCAAATCTGGGGAGTTTCCAGTTCCAGAACCTGGTGAGTGTTGGTGGTTTTTGACAGAATGGAGTTTATAGCTTGGGTCTCAAATTATGAGCCCAATGTGGGTTGTTTTGGTTAGGGATGAGTAACCTCAGGTTCAGAATGAGTGGTTTTATGCATTTCTTTTTACAAAATTTCAATTCGGCAAAACTCAAAACATTCTTTTTTGTCAAACATTTTCCCTTAATTATTAAACCCATCTGGATGCTAACAAAAACTGAATCCATGTTTTTCCCATTCACTTGCATTCAATTCATCAAGTGTTGTTTTGTAACAGCCTTTGACATAAAAGAAGTATTCTGGGGCCTTTTCTTAGAAGCAGGACGTGTTTTTCTGCCAAAAAGTAAATGAACTCTAACCCCAAAGATTTAAGTTCCATTGGAATAGCTGAGGTTAAAAAAAAAAAAAAAAAAAAGCATAGGTTTTACTTGGCAAAGCATGTTCCACAACCCTTCATTTCTACAATGAAAATTGAAGTTACCTGGGCTAGGTTTGTTTTCTCTTTCCTGATAGCTGATTGTCAAGTCATGTGGAGAGAGCAGATTTGTTTTGACCAAAACTGGGATTCCTGTGTCCACATGTATTTGATTTGATCTGTTGTTGCTGAATTTCTCTTTACCTTCCTGAAGAAGCTACTGATGGGGCGAGGAGAAACCCTGCTTTCTGATCAGACCCTACTCCATTGTAACCACCAGAGGGTTTCTTCTCTCTTCTCTGGGCTGGGCCATCAGTTCCAGTGGTGAGGTTAATATAAACAGTATTAGTGTAATTTACTTTTATTCCCTGGGAGAGGAATCCGGGCATCTTTTTCTAGTATTTGTTTATTTATTCATTCATTTATTCATTCATTCCCCACAGTGATTATCATATACAATCTAGTTTCAAAATGGGTCTCAGTTCCCTTAGTACTCACCATAGAATCTCAGTCCCACCCCTCAAACCTACTGAATGAGAATTTTCAATTTAAATGGATCCCCCAATGATTCATGAGAACATTAGAGTTGGAGAAGTTTTGAAAATGCCAAAAAGCTGATAAAGAAAAGCTTATATATATTCAAATAAAGAATATCTTATCAACCAAAAGACTATTAAATGATATAAATGACAAGCCATGAAATGATTAAAAAAAAAAACAAAACGTTAATGATACTTAAATTTGTAATTCTGAAAGAATTTCCTTGAGGGCATCAGACTTTCTCAGATTAAAAAGAAACTTCAACGTAGTTTATGAAAGTTAGTAGCCTGAGCCATGTGAAAGGAAACATCATATATAACAAGATTCTAGTTTATAAAAGTAAAGTCAAATTTTACAAAGCAAAAACAAAGAAGTAGGAAATCAACAAATTTAAGTACACGATTAATAAATAAATTTCAGGCAACACAGATGAATTAGAGAGGAATGAATTAAAGATCCACATCAAAATTTCTAAGGGCCCAGAACTGGAGAGTTCTGGGTGAAAGTAATATATGGCAATGTCAGTGGGCACTGACCCAAATCTGGAAGCTATGGGGGACAGTTAAAGACTTATTTTCTGCAAACCAGAGGGTGGAAATTAAAGAAGCACATAGATGTGCATCACAGCCAGAGCATAAGTCGTATGTGGTCAATCCCCAGTTCTGTTTAGGATAGGCAGTAAAGAAACAGAGACAACCTCATGTCAGATGATATTTCTATGAGACTGTTCCTCTAGCTAGAGTGTACCAGGTCCCAACTCTACTGGATCACAAAGGAACTGGGAGTCTGAATGCCCTATCATTTATGTCATCAGTCATCACAGCATCAGAAAATTGCATTTGGCTGTGGCTATACCTTTTCTTATTTGTTTTCCCCTAACATATTACCAATTTTTGCTTTCAGTGCTTTGGGAGGGGGTGGGGGGAAGGGAAAGGAGAGAGAGAGAGAGAGAGAGAACAGGGAGGGAGAAAGGGAAGGTGGGAGGTGGGAGGGAGGCAGGGAGGAAGGAATGAAGGAAGGGAGAGAGGGAAGAAGATGGAAGAAAGGAAGGAAGGAAGGATAGAAGGATGGATTTTCTTAAATCTTCGAATGGTTGAACTGGGAAATATGGATATAATGAGAAAGCAAAACATCTGACTGCACATATCTTTATGAATAAATGTTTTCAAATTTTGGGGTAGATACCCAGAAGAAGGATTGCTGGGTTGTGTGGTAATTCTATTCTTAATTATTTGAGGAACCACCCTACTGTTTTCCATAATGGTTGTATCAATTTACATTTTCACCAGTGGCATATTAGGGTTTCTTTTTCTCCACAGCCTCTCCAACACTTGTTATTCCTTATCTTGTTGATAGTAGTCATTCTAACCGGTGTGAGGTGACATCTCATTGTGGTTTTGATTTGCATTTCCCTAGTAGCTAGTGAAGTTAAGCATTTTTTCATAAACCTGTTGGACATTTGTGTGTCTTGTTGGGGAAAGTGTCCTTAGGTAGATGATTAGATAAAAAAGATGTGATACATATGTGCCAGCTCTAAGAAAAGATGAACTACTCCAATTTGTGACATGGATGGATCTTGAGAATATCATGCTAAGCAAAACGAGTCAGATGGAAAAGTCGAGAACCATATGATTTCACTCATATGTGGGATATGAAACTGAATGCAACCAACAAACAAACAAGACAAACAAACAAAAACTCATAGACACAGACAACAGTATGATGGTTACCACAGGGAAAGGGGAGTGGCAGAAAGGCAATACACAAAGGTAAGAAGGGGTCAAATATATACTGATGGAAGGAGACTTGACTTTAGGTGGTGAGCACAATGCAATATGCAGATGATGTATTATAGAATTTTACACTTGAAACCTATGTAATTTTATTAACCAATGTCACTCCAATAAGTTTAGTAAAATTTTAAAAAAATTAAGAAAAATCTGACTGCTGATTTGTGAGACAACCTAGAATAAACCCAGCACCTTGGAGACATGCTGAGGTCAGGCCAGGGTAAGGGGAAAGGAGCAAAACTGAGGCTGTGGATGGGATGAGTTGTCCAGATCAAGGCTCTGTTGAGTAACTAAGATGGCTGTTTTTACCTCAAAAAATATTTTAAAATATATTGAAAATTACAAATCAGAATGTTAAAAACTGCCCAGATGCTCATGATCTCCGCCTCTGGGTTACTTTCAATCTCTGGATCTCTTCTATTGTTGTCATATTTGCCAGGCCTCATAGTGTGAATCCTACACTTCTTTCAGTGAAGTGACCTGGGAAACTGGGAAGCCTGGCTGTCGCATACCTAAAAGCCACCTTCAAGATATAATTAATGGTAAGGGAGAATGTTCATATAAGATGGAAGCAGGGAAGAGGCACCCCAGGAAGAAGGTGGCGGAAGGGCCTTTTAGGCAATTCTGAAAGAACATCTCTTGCACAGTTAGGTCCCTGGTCTTGTGTCTCTTTATTCTACACAATATGAGCATTGGGGTAGGAAATACTTGACCAGGATTTCTCAGAAATTTGAGGATAGTTGAGTGCATAGCAGCTTAATAGGGTCTCCAAGGATGCTCTGGTTTTTAGACATTTTGAGGCATAGATAATTACTTTATTAACCTCAATGGACTATGTTAAGCTGACAGGGTGATTTGACTACAATATTAAAGCATTTCATAACTTCTAGCTAAGTAAGTATACTGGCAGATATTCCCAGAAAACAACTATGCAGCTAGATAAAATAGAAAACAACCATTTGGATGTTCTAAAAATTGATCAAAGACAGAAAATAATTTAAGAAGCATTTGTACTTGACAAACTGCTGATCTTTGGGTGTATATGAACTGTGGCATTCTGGCCTGGGCAGCTCTCATCTCTGCAGCCTTGTTGGCACAGGGTAGGCCCATGAGAACTGGCAGCTTCTCTTTCACCATTAAAGACAGCTCACTTGATATGTTATATGCTTGTTCTTCATCTTCCATAAATGCCAGAGGGGATTGCATATAGAGAAATGTTAGCATCTCTAGTATCCCACAACCCTCATAAACCCTCACGCTACAAGTTCATATAAAAGATTATTTTAATGATTAGATCGTTTAACAAAGGGAGGCAGTCTTTACCCAGGAGTATGCTATGGGATTTTGGCCTTGTCACCTCCTTTTTTGAAAAGTGACTATTACCATGCTCCTAGGCTCTTGTCAAAACTAATGCCTGACCCATGGGAAGGAGCTTTGACTGGTCCATTTGGAGGAGTACCCACTCAAATGCAACTACTAACAAGATGGGAAGGATCCAATAAACCTAGCTTCTCAAATGGAAATGGAACATGAAAGAAAGCAGCTCCTAGTAACATTTCAGCTTTCCAGGAAACAGTGACATTTCAGCCTGATGTGGAAAAGTGGTGGCTATCCCTTTGGAGAAAACTTTATGCCCATTCAGCTGCCATAAGGAAAACTACTTGCTCATTGGAGCCTTCCATTCACAGAGACTTCCCTATATGCCTGAGATTTCTTCCCTGATGGTCTGCTTATTGAAATCCTATGGTGTCTCCTGGGCTGCTGTGGCTGTTCAGCCCAGCTCCAATCCAACAGAAACAAAAGCAGGTAGAGTTGCCCCTCTCAGTGGGTAGAACTCAAGCCATTTCTCACGACTCTGAGTACTACTACTCTGATGAACCTTGTTATAATTATACTGATTCTTAGGCTGTTGCCAATGGCCTAGCAGTTTGGTCTTCCACCTGGATAACTATAGACTGGCAGATTAAAGACATCTCTCTTTGGGGCCACAAAATATGAAAACAAATCATCACAGCTGCTATTGATCTACTTCAGTCACTCAAGTAGATGTCTATGGTGAGGGTGTGTTTTCTGATGAGACTGGTAGAAGTCAGTGGCTGATTGAGCCTCTCTGCTACCACAATTAGCATCACTGCTACCTAGATTCATTCTAGTATCAGACATGGCAACATATCCACCATCATAAACTGGACAAAAAATAAAAATCTCTGTTTCAGACGACACAGAAGAAAATGTCCATTGCATGCCAGACTTTGACTCTTGCAACCATTTGACCCAGTTTTCTGGTGGTGGTGGGTGCCTCTCCCATCTACATAACTATTTCAGATCTTCATCTTCTCTCTCAGTTTTCAGTGGTATCGCACCTCTGATGACACTTTTTCGGGTTATTGTTTTATTGTTTCATTTTGATCAGCTGGAACATCCAATGACATTGAGATTTTTGACACAAATAGTTTAAGGTTTCCAAACCACACGTAGTCTCCCAATGGTCTGACAGTCATGATATTTGATGGAACTTCCATCCTCTCTGCCACTCAGAGGTATTTGGTATTCCTGAGCATTGAAACAGCCTTCTAAAATACTGACACAAAAATGCTTCTGATTCTACCTCCCTTAGTTTCTTCTGGTTCATACATCTTACTGTGGTTTTTTGGTTATTGAATGTATTTGTCCCTAGAAATAGATTGTCTCTTTTTATCTTAGAATAAAATACCTATTTTGAAAAGTTTATTTTCCATCCTGACCATTCCTAGACATGATGGATTTTTACCCCTCTAGCAGCAATCCTTGGCTAGCTTGTGGTCAACCTTCTGGTTGGCAACCTGTCCAAAAGGGGGCCTAGGTTATCAAAACTAAATTTTGATTCAGCCACCTGGATTCTTTTATTGGATAGGCACAATTCTCAAGCTTGCCCAACCTGTGGCCTGCAGGCTGCATGCAGCCTAGGATGGCTTTCAGTGGAGCCCAACACAAATTTGGAAACGTTTTAAAAACATCACAAAAATTATGCACAGACCTTTTTTTTTTTTTTTTTAGTTCATCAGCTATTTGTTAGTGTTAGTGTATTTTCTGACCCAAGACACTTCTTCCAATGTGGCCCAGGGAAGCCAAAAGTTTGGACACTCCTGTTCTAGATAGTAAGAATAATGACCAGTAGGTTAAGTACAGTGCTAATCATCTGAAAGACCCTTGTCTTACTTTCACATGGCCTCTCTGGATGAGAAGTCTAGGTGTGAGAAGGGAATAATGATGTGGTGGGGAGGACATGATATTATAGCCACTGGAATAGGACATAACAATTTTGTGACAGTAGAGAGAGAGAGGGAACAGCAACATCAGCACCTGGGGGGGGCGGGGAGCACCTTTGATGGCAGGAGGAATAGAAGAAGGAGGGGCATTAACAATCTTTTGTGTTTCCGTGTTGCCCTTGAGAGTTCCTTACAAGGGAAAAGGCCCTAATGTCATTTTCCTAAACCACTGTAAGTAACTGTTGAGCCTTCTATCCCCATATGTTCAGTAGAGCTCTGAACATAATTTGATCATTATTCCCCTAGCCTTAGGGAGAAGTCTGTCAAAAGTATTAATAGCTGAAGATGGCCCTAGCTCCCGAACCTCCCATCTAGATCAGCACATCTGGATGTCTTTCCCAACCCATTCTCCGTCATTTCATGAGAGCAGCCAAATGCCACCCAGCTGGTGGTGTGGGCAAACAGGAAAAAAAAAAAAAGTGGACAAACTGTCCTTAGGCAGCCCTCCAAAAACAGAAGTAGACTCAATTATTACAACTGGACTGGAAACCTTAGGCCTACCAGCTGTCTGAAAATGGACTTCAGAGACTGTGTCAATTGGCCCACCCCCCACTCCCCTCAACCAACACAGTTCCTGTTTAGAGTCTCATTCAAGTATTAATACTTGCCACAGACACCATGTGTGCTCTTGAGACCATGCTGCTTCTGTGGAATCAAGGCATTAAATTGTCTCCTTCACCAAAATATGTTGATGTGCTGTTTAAGAGATGTCACAAGAGAACTGCAAGTATTTAAACATTATCTTGCCCCCAAAAGACATTGAAGTCAGTCTTAACTAAGTGGCCAGCACTGTTATAGGTAGATAGATCCCTATGCTTTCTCTTGGGCTGTTGAGGGTTGAATCATGTCCCCCCAAAAATGATATGCTGAAGTCCTAATCTTTAGTACCTGTGAATGTGACCTTATTTGAGGAACAGGCTCTTTATAGATGCAATCAAGTTAAGATGAAGTCATACTGGATTAGAGTGTGTCCTAAACCCAATGACTAGCATCCTTATAAGGGAAGAATTAGAGAGCCACCAGGAGAGACATGGTAAAGAAGGCTATGTGATGATGAGGGTGGAGATTGGGGTGATATGCCTATAAATGAAGGAATGCCAAGAATTACTGAAACCACCAAAAGCTGAAAGAGGCAAGGAAAGATTATTGCCCAAACTTTCAGAGGAAGTATGTCTCCACAAATACCTTGATTTTGGACTTCTAGCCTCTGGAACTGTAAGATAATAAATTTCTGTTGTTTCAAGCCACCCATTTATGCTTTACAGAAGTTCTGCAGTCCTAGGAAAGTAATATTAATACATGGATCAAGGCAGAGTCAGGGCAATCACTAATGCATCTTGCTGTACCTGGAAAAATGCCTTGGTCGAAGTGGAAAGGTCAAGTGGTTAGTAATGATATTTATGGTGAGGAGGAAGATGAAGATATAAAAGTGTGGGCTTAAATTTATGAGTGTATTTTGTCCATTTTACCTTTGAGATCACATTCTCCTCCTATAGACATTATTCTGATTTTCCAAGGCCAAGCTGAATGTAACCTAACTTCTAGTTATGTTACAATCTCCTAGTAAAATGTATCACTCCCTTGTCTGCATTCCCTCCATAGCACTTCCAAATCCTTTTTTTCATACCATCCTGCCTGAGTTATTTGTATTTGAATATCCAGGGAAAAGTATCAAGGTCTTTGAGAGTGGGACCTTTATTTTATTCAATTTAATGTATTCTGAGATTAATACAATGTGTGGATCACTGTAGCGTTGTCAGTAACCAATTAAGGTTTAGTGAATGAAGCTGTGTTTTACATCTTTGCATTGTTCATTGTATTTCTCTAATATAGTTCTACTTGATTGCAATTGAAGTACGGAACTCTGAAATAGATAGGGCATGAGATAGTTGATGAATAGTAGATAAAACTTAACAGCTATGTATTCAGTTGACTTAAACTTCTTGTCTCAATGAAAAGGATGGAATTATGTCTACTTCATCTCATTTTTCTCAGTAAATTCATTCTTGTTCTCTGGGTCCTTGTTTCAGTATTTTGTATTTAAAATCAGAAATTGATTTTTTCCTCAGCCATTCCTGGTTTTTATTTTTACTCATTAATGAAGTGGTTTTATGCTTCTAAGGCAAATAAACCTACTAATAGGGTTATTCCATGGAGCTCAGTTAAAATCTGTGGAGAATTTCCAGCTGTTTATTTTTCCATCTCCTTGACAAATTCAGGAATGGGCTTCCAATGCCTATTAATTTATAATTTCCATTTCTACATAGAAAATGGGACTACAGTTTGGAAGGCGAACTCTGTGTTGGAGCTGGCACTGGCTGCTATGTAATTATCATTGCTCTTCTTTATTAACTGCCTGCCTTTGCCTTATGTGGTACTCTGTTGATAGAAGTAACCTCAATTTTGTTGCTATGGTGACAGTAACAGTAGCTGAGATTTTGTTTGTGGTAAATAAATTTGGGCATATGCTTGAAACCTGCTGGAGCAGTTTCCCAGCTTCCCCCTATGCTGCTGTCCTTGCATAAAATCAAAGAAGCCCAACTAGAAAACCCGCAGCCGGGATCTGAAATGGAAAAATGCGAACCAGTCCTGAAATGATCATTACTTTTGTGTGTGGGAATGGCATGGTGTGCATGTCTACGTTCACAAGACAGGGCCTCCTCTGCGGGAGACCCTTCTCTGTGCAACACCACCTGAGAAATGGACTTGAGAGGGAGAGAGCCTCGCACCCCCGGAAACTGGTGACAGCAAGAGCAGAGCTGGGGTAACACATTAGCCTAATGACAAAAATGGCTTCTCTTTTTCTTCCCACATCCTCGCTGCTACAGCAGCCCGAGTTTTTATGTGTTGAAGAGATAATTCCTTCTAGAACATGCTTTCATAAACATTGAAGTCAGACACATTCAACCGCACTTCTTACATTTTTGGATTCTGTGAAAGTGAACCACGATTGGAAAAAGAACAGCTATCATGTAGATAAGAATGTAAAGTCAGGTTTACTTCTGTGCACACTGCGGGACACATTTGTGCTTAGTCTGGTTTCAGTGGCCCAGGACACTCCCAATCTCTCACTCCCTGTCTTTCACACCTACCTCCCCAAATGTCGGCTCTCCAACACAACTGCAATTAAAACACCAAGACCTGTCCCCTCATTCATCTCCTCTAAGGCAAGACTGTGGTGGCTCAATTAGAAATGAACATTTGAAAC
This sequence comes from Lyroderma lyra, assembly GCA_004026885.1. NCBI lineage: Eukaryota > Metazoa > Chordata > Mammalia > Chiroptera > Megadermatidae > Lyroderma > Lyroderma lyra. Next base: position 319,501 of record PVJL010000582.1, read on the forward strand.
ACTTTGGGATATTATCAGCTATTGATGCCCACTGGTAGACACAAATTGGTACCAACCAATAGAGGAAGAACGTGGACTACTTAGTAGCCTATGGGAAATCTTTCAGTACAGAGCAGAAGGACCACGTGCCTGCAATATCAAGAACCTCTTTTTTGAACTTAGTAATAGTTCCTGAGGACTAGTAGAATCCCCAGGGGCTTGCTCATAATTTTTACCTCTAGTGAAAGCGCTTTGCTGACCCCGACTTCACAGGTTCCAGGTTCCTCAAGTGCATAGCTCTACTGAAAGGTTGGATGTTAACATGGCAATATTGGAAGCCAATTTTCTGTCCCTCAAGCACAATTAAACTGCCTGCTAAATATTTTCTTGTGTTTTCATCTTTTATTTAGATGTTTGTCTCGTAGGCCCGCACTGAGTATACAGTGCCACAGGGTTTGATGCAGCTCGTTAATTTATGTCTTCCTGGAGATGGTGCCAATATTAAAGTGATTTCTCTGTTAAGAATATCGGTCAAACTACCGCTGACTGCTGTGGGGTATTTGTCACGATTTACCAATGTAAGTTAGCAAAAGACAAAAATTAAGTATTTCTTGGTGTTAAAAAAACCCTGAAATTAATTAATTAATGAATGATAATAATAACACCAGTATACTTTTACAATTTAAAAGAGATTTCTCTTAAATAAGGTAAAAAAAAAGTCTTGAAGGCATTTCCAGCTAAGCCAGTCTGAGAATCCTAGAAGAAAACTTTGAAAACTCACTTCCCTATCCTTTGAAAAACTTGGAGCCAGAAGCCCACCATGACCAGTCAGTCTCTACTCCTCCTCTTCTTGCCCCTACCATGTGCTTCTAGCCCTGTTTTGGGCATCTCAGTTTTTCCCTCTCTTCTCCATGAAATGCACCTGCAAATGTGTCTTCCCATCCCAAATCCCAACCAGAAATGGAGGAGGTCAGGATTTCTTTAGTCAAGGAAATTACGATACTGTCTTTTAAGAAAAATCATTTTAAGATTGGTACTTAATCTCCATTAGAGTTGTCATCTCTTGGCAGTTACTTTCAGTCCACAGAAAAACAGTGTCATGGTGGGACAGAAGAGAAGAATGTGGGCTAGCATGCAAAAGCAATGAATAATCCAAGAATACTCCATTTCCAGCCTCTTCTAGAAAGATCTGACTATGCAGCCTCAAGGATGGCTGCCCATCAGCTCCTTCTCACTTTATAGTCCTACAGATTTATACATTTTTTAAAAGGCATGTGGGAGGGTTGAGTGACAAATAAGAAGAACCCAGGGATTTTTAGGCAGTGAAACTATTCTGTATGATCCTCTAATGGTGGATAATAGACTGACCAGATGTCCCATTTTAAATGAGACAGAAAACAATGGTACTGTTCCATTTCAAATTGTACATGTGGTCAGCCTACTGACATCTTGAATTTAGTCTAGTGAGATAGGCTGACCATACATACCATTTGAAATGGGACAGTACTATTGACCTCTGTCCCATTTACAACGGGATATCTGGTCAGACTGTTGTGCAATTATACATGTCTCAAAACCCATAAAACTATATAATACAAAAAGTGAACCTATGTAAACTAAACTTTAGATAATTATAATATATCACTATTTGTTCAGCTATTCTGAAAATCTAAGTCCCTTAATTGAAAAAGGGAGAGAGAGGAGGGTGGAGAGAGAGAGAGAGAGGTGTTAGGCCAAATTTCTGGTGAGGGCAAATGGAAACTGAAGAGGGGTTGAAGGTGATGGGGTTAGGTTCCTCCCAGTCCTGTTAGTTATTCCCCAGCCTGTGTCTGAAAGTGTTCGTATTATTACGTCCTCCCATATAAACCCGCCATCTGAGCAATGAAGTGAATTATATTCGAAAAGTCTCGTGAAAGTAAAAAGGATTGGATTCCCCTCCTTCTGCCTTCATCAAAAACAAACAAAACACAATTTGCCAATGTTTCCGTTTCTATAAAATGCACAGATGTGCAAGAATTTAGCTGCCTCCTTGGGGAGCAATAAAGTGTTGCTCTGAAGTGTTTTAAGACTCGAGCATCCCACAGCCTGACACTGTGGTGGGACACAAGGGAGGAGATAAAGCACAAATTGAAAAGCCGTATTATTTGGGAAATTGCGGTCTCCCAAATAATCTCCCTGTCTCCTAAGATTTCTTCTTTTACTGCTTTCAGAATACCTTGAGTCATGATACCAGGGGCACACCTTTCCCTTCCTTTCTCTATAGGTCGATTTACTCTTCCATCCTAGTGTAAGAAGAGAAACATTTGGTGAGGATCACATGGGTGGTCTGACAGATATTTGCATGTCCTCCTGTCTTCCAACTGTCAGTGCCAGCATCCCCACTCAGTTCCAGAGCATACACGTCTTTCAGAGTTCAGCTGAAATCCATCTCCTAAAACTCCATTCTGAGAGTGATCTTCACCCCTTCTCTCAATTTCTCACTGAGCACTTCAGCTGAACAACTCAGAGTCCAGAACTTAACCATGTGTATTGTAAGCTACACTTGCACTTACAATCTTGCCTACATTTTAAAAATTTTGTGTAACTATATCTGTTTACCTATCTAATCCTAAAGATAAGACTTTTAATTTTTTTATATCTGCTGTATCTCCATTTCTATCCATCATCAACCCCTGCCACTGTGTGCTGGTCAAAGACAAAGCAACACTTATGTATGTCAGAGAATTTCAAGAAAACTCAGAAGCCCTCTGTTGGTTCTATTTTCCTTCTTAATCAGGCCCTAAAACCCCAAATTTCTAGCATTATACTCCTTAAGTTTAATAAGTTGACTCTGAAATCATTTTTTTGAGATAATTTTATTTCATTAGTCAATTAACACAGACTTATTGTGTTATATTTGAGATTTTAGGAGATCTTGGCCCCATTTAAATGAGTAACTTGAGAGTAGAGTCCTCCTTTGGGTAGAGAGACAGAGCAGGGTAGCAAAGTTGTGGGACAGAGGACACAGGCCCCTTGACTAAGTGAGTTTGAAGCATCAACCACAGCGTTGGACCCTGAGAGAGAATGTGGCCTCAAGAAAAAAAAAAAACAAAACTTTGGGGTTCACCCTCTAATACTTCAAAGCCCTATGACCAAATATTTTAACCTCCTTAAAATTCAATTTTCACATCTGGAAATGAGGTTTGTTTCTGTCTCACCAAGGTCTGTGGAAGCTACATTAGATAGTACCCAATAAAGTTGTTCAAAATTGTGAAATATGAGTATGGATTTGTTAGTGTAAACCAAAGAGTGGCATAACAGCATTATCTGTCTTGAGAAGAGGGGAAGTTGTTGGGGGGTATGGATTCTAGAAAAATTGGAAGGGATTGCCAGTTACAGAGTTACCTTACTTTAGATCTTTGTCTGGGATTAAACTTTTTTAAAAGTCACAGAGAATTCAAAATGACTGAAACAAATAAGTTTAGTTGAATCTCTTTGTTTTCTAAGTAATGGGATTGAATCACAGAAAGATTAAGTGGCAACCCAAGTTTCAGTGCATGAGAGAGAGCCACAGTCATCTATCTGTAGCTGGAGCATGTGAAGATTTTCAAATTATTGAGCCTGGCCTTAGGTAATTTGTTTTTCTTCATTGATTACTTTAGCTACAGCTTTTATTCTTATTTTAGAAATTTTTAAAGCCCTTTGGCAAAGACCTATCAATTTACCTCTTTGACTTTTAGTATTGATTCAACTCCTTTGCCTAATCTGAACACTAAATAACACCAACACCATGGCTAGGTCACATCCGTTTATGTTGTACTTTGCATTTATGAAGGATTTGCTTTTTCCCACCTATATACTACCCTGGCATTTTCTGCAAAGGCAGAAGGTCGGCCTCTGATGGACCTTTTTTCTATAAACTCTATCACTTTTATCCCAACGAACTTAATCTCTCATGACATTCTTCATCACTGACAGACTAAACCTAAGACTTGTGGTGTTTTGTCGTAGAAGTGACCGACAATTGACCAACAGTCAATTCCCCAGCATTTACTGAGGGTTTACTATGTGTTAAATAAAGATCCAAGAGGAGGCAGAGAACCCTGGCCTATTAAAGGAAGCAAGCTCTATACTTCACAGAAATGAAAGGGACTATGATGGAGGGCAGGGGCGGCAACTGAGGCCCAGCAGTAACACATGGCGTTCAGTGGAGGGGTAACTGAACTGAATTGGGAGTCCGGGGGAAGATGCACAATGTTTTGAGGAATGTCAAGGTTTAAATCAGCTGAGTGGAGGAGAGGAAAATGTCATGGGTCAGAAGCCCCAAAGGGATAGAATACAGGGCTAAGCAAATCAGATGACAAGGTCAGTAAGAAGACTTCTCGCTGGAATAGAGAGAGCTAGTCTGGGGAGATGATGAAAGATGAGGCAGAAAAACCGTTTAGGATAGACTGTGGATCATCACTGCTGCCAAGATGAGAAATCAGGACTTGTGCTGTTAGCACTAATGTGTGAACAGAGGATGGGGTTTCAGAGTCTGAGCACAGAGCCAGAAACATTTGAGACTGACTTCTGGTGTGGAAAGCCACCACTTTCAGAATTAGAGCAAGTTGCTTGATTTCCTAGACTCTAGCTTCCTTCAATGTAAAACTGAATTAGTAAAATCTTATACGTCTTTTATATAAACTAAAGTAGTTTCTATTTAGTAGAATAGGTGCTAGAAAAAAACAGCTTTTGGCTGTTGTTTTTGGTAATAATTTTTTTTGGTTTGTTTTTGGATAGCAGTCATGTTGGAGTGACTGTTCTTCTTCTCATCTTCTTAGTAATAATTGAAGTCAGAATATTCCCTAAAACAATACCTCTTATTCTACCTATTTTTATCACTGTTGCTTTTTGGAGTCAACATATTCTCCCTGATTATGAGTTTCAATTTTTATTTCTTTAGCACTTCTTCACATTTTTGGTGTTTCAACCCTCTGTCATCGTCTAACTTGGTAGCATTTTTAGAATTGAAAGCCATAGAATAGAACTTTATAATAAAAAATGGAAAATAACATGCAAATAATTTCATTTTTATACTTAAAGAGAATAGCAGATTTGATAAGTAGATAAAATGGGGAACTTTAAGAGAGTTTTCCCCCTCAACAGAAATATCCCCCTTATTGGCCTCCTATGGTGCCTGAAATTCCACCATATGTTCTGCTCCTTAAGGAGCCCTGGGCCCAGCAGGAGTATACTAATACAGTGATAGTTTTTATTGCATTATAACCCTTGGGAGGGGTAGCACATTAACCAGTCAACACACCAAAAGAATATGTATTATCCCATCTCATGTTGGTCAGACTTGCTATTACTCTCCTTTAACATGTGGAGACGCTTCAAAAATGACTAGTGATGAAATAAAAGTAATAGCCAATACCTATAGCATTTGCTATTTGTCAAGTAGGTAAAATTCTCATAACAATTTTTAGGGATGGGTACCATCACTATTCTCATTTTACAGGTGAAAGAACTGGAGGACAGAGAGATGCTTAGCTTCCAAAGAGTAAGTCTCAGAGCTAAGATTTGAACTTAAGCCCTTTGGCTCCAAGTTTAATGCTTGACCATTATCCTAAAACTGTCTCACCCTATATAATGGTTGTTTATTTCCTCTCCATGACCAGTGGGAGGTTTTGGGAGATAAGAGAGAAATCCAAGTAGATGTAGTGATAAGGTGAATGTATTTGAATCTATAGTAAAAATTTTTGGTTGCATACATATATATCTCTTCCTCCCCCAGCTTTGAGGATGAGAGTAACGGGGCAGGGGCAGCTTCACCTCTAACATTTTTGTAAGGCTGTCAAGTCTTTAGCCTAATCAGGTGGAATTAAAGAACTTGGCTTCTTATGCCTGGCCTTGTTCCAAACTTTAAAACTTAATGGCAAAAGGTATTTCTTGAGGTTTTTGCCCTTCATATCTAAGCTCTCCAGAGCCCTCTATAGCTGAAATCTTAGCCAGCAATGAGAAGTATGGATTCTGTGGAAGTAATTAAACAAGGATACCACTAGACTGAGTTGGTTCTAATAACCTTGGCAGCCTACATAAGCAAACCAAAACCTAAATCAGACTCAATTCCCATAAATGCCGCAAGGTCAAGTAATTGAAACTTAAGAACAACTAATCACAAACAGCCAACTAAATTGTCTTGCCCTAGACTTTCTAAATAAAGCAACAGCTTAAGCTATAGCCAATCAAATATTTTCCTTGCTTTGCTTCCACATCTGTTCTAGAAAAGCTTCCCCCATAGCTCCTGCTGATGGAACATTCCTAACAATTTTCGTTAGGGTACTCCCTGATTTGAGTAGATGTTTGCTCAAATAAACTTATCACAATTTTAATGCACCTCGGTTTATCTTTTAGCAGTCACATTGTACTAAATCTCCTGGGAGTCTAATTTTATCAGTCGACACCTGCATGAAAGTAGCAATACAGAAGACTAAAATGTCACACATCACTCATGATTACCTAGCAGAAACAGTGACCCTGAGGGAATAGAACACAAGATCGGAGAGCTCTTATAGAAAAAGAGCCTGAAAGACTGGTGCTCAAAAAAACGTGAGAGCCCAGAATATTTGTGGAGTAAAGCATCTGAAGCAGAAGTGGTTTCAAAGGACAAGGGGAAAGACTTTAATGTATGGAGGACTTGGCCAGTCTGAGCACATGCATTCGGAAGCTTAATAGCCCATTGATTGTATGTGAATAATTGTGGAAGACTGTATTTTCCGAAGATGACCACAGTGGTATCTCCCATTTGTCACTTTATTCTGCAGTATGACCTTGCTCAGCTTCCATTAAGACATAGAGGCTATTTTCCCACCCCCTTGAATCTGAGTGACATGGGGCCAGTGAGTATTGTCCAGTAGAATATGGTGGTAGTAACACCATAATTCACTGCTCCTTAACTTTCTCTTAGCTTTGGTGAACATAGGAAACTATGCTTTTGTCCTTGCAAAGGGATTGCCCTTTTTATTAAAAACTGACTCTTGAGAAAAGGGTCCAGGTTTTGTGGACCACAACATCATTCAGTCGGGTATCCACCAAAAAACTATCCACTCCGTGCAGCTGAGAGGGCAAATAGGGTATTTCTGTCTTAGTATAACTTGTCATATTTGATTTTTAAAAATCTCTTTATGTGACCTGCTTTCCTTCGTAAATAAACTGCTTCAGAAGTCAAAATAAGACGTAGAAAAGAAATCATTTCTTAAAATCCATACAGGCCTTTAACTACAAAGCTAAATCTAGAAATCAGAATTCCTGTCGATAAATTGCTTTTCCTACTAATAGTATAGTTTCTGTTTTGTTTTGTTGCGTGCAAATATGGGGATGGCGGGTGAGGGGGTTAGCTCATCATCACTATGTTTCTCTTTCATTCATCAGTTTACTTATTTTTTAAAAATTTGTTTAGCACATGATTGTAGAGTACCTACTATGTCCCATGCAGTGTTTTATGAACTGGAACACAAAACTGAATAACATGATCAGAGAAATAAAGAAATAGTGACAGTAGAGGGGTGGGGCTGTGAGGGAAGCATGGGTGGTTTGCTATGGGAATGCAAGGGAGAGAGTCCTCAGCTCTTCCTGGAAGGGTCAGGAAGCCTTTGCAGGAATGACATGGAAGAGAATTTTAAGGAGTTTCCAAGGTTGAGAACCATATTCCAAAAGTGTGGTATATTTTGGACAAAGAAATGGAAAACCAAGTTCACAGTGCACTTGGAGTTTAGTATGCAAGTTACAAAGCCCCATGATGAGGAATGCAGGCTCCATTCAGGCTTGGTCCCTAAACTATGACCTGCTTGTTGTGGGAATTTAAATAAGTCTTTGTGCATCATTTTCCTCATCTGACAATAACATCTGCCAATAATAATGATATCTGCCTCTAAGGTTATTCAGCAGATTAAAGAAGATTATTCATGTCAAGTGCTTAGGAAAGGGCATGACTCCATAGATGCTAGCTATTTTTACACCTGAAATTAAGAGTTTGATTGGAAAACAGAATAAAATTGAAAGGTACAAAGAAATAGAACATCAACTTTACAACCTGTAATATGAAGTTTGGATTTCATTTGTATCTAAAAGCATGCTTTGGAAATGCTTTTAGGTAGGATGTTGGCCTGATTAAATACCCACCTATACAAAGGTTTCTTAATGGTGAGATACAAGGGCTGTCCAGAAAAAATCCATCCATAAATGTCTCTGTTTTTCATATTTCAAAACTGGATATTTTCCAGACAGCCCTTGTATAGGTAGGAAGATCAATTAGGAGATTCCTCCAGTAATACAGAAAAGATGAATACTTAAACTAGAGACAAGGGAAATGAAGGAGAATGAAAGAATATAAACAACTATAAAGACTATCTAGCGTGGTGTGTCCAACCTTTAGGCTTCCCTGGCCACAGTGGAAGAACTGTCTTGGGCCACACATAAAATACACTAACACTAACACTAGCTGATGAGCTAAAAAAAAAAAAATCGGTGCATAATTTTTGTAGTTTCAAGAAAGTTTGTGAATTAGTGTTGGGCTGCATTCAAAGCCATCCTGGGCTGCACGTGTCCCACAGGCCGCAGGTCAGACAAGCTCGATTTAGGGTTTTGGAAGAACTGAATACCATGTATGAAGTACCCTTATCAAATGGACAATGATTGGAGGAGTTGTGTGTCCCAATTTAAGGGTCTAAATGCACACGATTTGGCAAGAATACATGACGTTGAATGGAGGATCCATCTTTCCTATAACCTGCAGACAGCACACTTGGTAGAAAGGAAGAATGGAATATTAAAGCAGCAAATGAAATACCCACGGGCAAAACCACCCCGTTGGGTAGGCTAAAGTACTATCCCAGGCTTTAATACCAGAGTTTGCTAATGCTTTCTACTTGAACTGTGGATTCCCAGACTTACAAAATAAAAATAGAAGCCTCACAACCAAATTTGAATTTCAGATAAACAAGGAATATTTTTGTATGTATGTCCCAAATATGCATTATATTGAAAATGTTGCATCATGCCAAATTTACTTATATTAAAATTTTTCTCGATCGATATCTGAGACATACTTATACTGAAATTTTATGCCTTGTTTATCTGATATTCAAATTTAACTGGACATCCTGTATTTTATCTACAACTCTATTTGATCTTTTGAAAAGTCTGGAGAATTCCCTGGCTTTCTTTGAAAAATTAAAGAAAGATTTCAGGTTATTAAATAGATCTCAGGAACAATTGAAAGACAAATGCCTTCCTCACCGTCTTCAACCAACCTCTTCATCTGAACTCTTGTACTTTACTTTTCCTCTGGCTACTGCGATGACCCAGCTCCTAATTTCAGTCTGTCATTCCATCAGGGTAATTGATCCCATACCTTTTCTTAGTTAAGGATTTGCTCTCAAATTTACCCTTTACTCTGATTGTCCATTTTCCCTACTTTACTGGATTATTTCTATCATAAAAGGAATATTCTTGATCCTATAGTTGCCTTCACCTACCACAATGACCTTAATTACAAAAACCCTATCAAAGCACTATGTACAATATTAACCTTCCATTGTCTCCTCAAACAACTCTGGAAAGAATTACCCCTTCCACTACTTGGGCTCTTTTTGTCAACTGTCACAAAGTCAAGCTTTCTTAGTTGAGGGTGTGGTGGAGACAGTGAAGGAAGTAAAGCCTTCTCCCTTGATTTCAATATGCTTTATTTTCCTGTACAGCTTACTAAACTAAGTTAGCTAAAGCAACATTTAAGCTAATTTTTATAAAAAGTATACTTCTGAAATAACCTGATTCTTAGAAAAAGAAAAATGTCACAGAAGCAAAGAGAAAAAAAAAGAAAAACAAACTACCGTAATACCATGATCTAAGAAATAACACAAACTCACACAAAAAAATTTAAGCATAAATAATATATGATATTAAAATGTAGGATATATTTTTATAATTTTTATACCACCTTTTTTACTTACTCTCATAAAATAATCTCATTAATATAACTACAATAATATGTTATTGGTATTAACTGCACACTTAGTCTCTGAATGTCTGAATTGCCATAAATTACTTAATTATTTTTGACGGATTCCTTAAATGACTACACTGTTTTGTCTAGATTTTGTTTTTAGGAAAACAACAAAATATATACATATTCAAAAACATCAATTTTCAAACTCTCTTCACAGTTTTGTTTCTTCTTCTCTGTAATAATGGATGTCCATAGGGTGATTAGATAACAAATTTATACTAACTGATTAGCAAAAATGTCCATTTATATTGTTTTGTGACTTCTATGAATGATTCTAAAGATGGACATTTTAAGCAGTATGGCAGCTTGACCCAATAGATGTTCTGGGTGCTTCTTCTTTCCTCAGTCATACCATAGAATTTACCCACCAGCTGGCTGATCTGATTTTGTGAGACCACAATGATTGGGTCCATCTTTTAAAAACAATGGATCAAATAATACCATATTCTCATAAGCATGTCTCATAACAGAGGACTTAAATAGATTTCAAAGATAGTATTCGACAGAGGTTGAAAAACTACAGTGCATGGGTGATCTGTTTTTGTAAATAAAGTTTTATTGGAATACAGCCACATCCATTAGTTTACACTGTCTGTGATTGCTTTTGCACTATATTGGCAGAGTTCAGTAGTTTCCACAGAGAGTATCTGGCCCATAAAGCCTAAAATAGTTACATCTAGCTCTTAGGAAAGAAATATCCTCGTGGTTTAGGGTAATAGCTTGATTCTCACAAAACCAATTGAAAAAGAAATTTCAGTCCAGCAATTTGTTTATCTACATCAGTTAATAAACATGCATTTATCAAACCCCTACTCTGATTTCAACATCTTTGGAAATAAAATTGAAGTGTTATATACATGATCTGCATACATAAGAAATTTATAATAAAGTCAGAGAGACAAAATATCCCCACAAATAAAATAACATGGGATGTATAATTAAGTGTTTAGTATGGATTTGCATTTTAAAAACAATTATAATTTATACATGTCACTGTATTTTTCCCACAATTCATGAAAAATTCCTCTTTAAAGTATGTTGGCTGACTGAAGCCATCTACAAGTATTTGTTGGGTGACTACTTCAATTCCACTTCCTCTGAGCTAAAATGTCTCCTTATTACCAATTTGGGACAAAGTCCATAAACTAGTTTCCTTAAACTAGTAAGTTCTTGATAAATGACACACACACTGAATTGTGTCAATAACTAGAATGTTCCAACAGAGAAATGAATTTTGCTAACTCTGAACAATGGGTAAATTACTCATCGAGTCTGTTTAAATGACCTATTTGGTGTTATCTGCACACAGTAATTTACTGGGGGAAATTGGATTTTGCTGGCCTATCCTTCCTGCTTTGTTCACTTTGTGCTTCTTCCCTTTTTTATTCTGACTTGTAAGTGAGCCAATCTTTTTTCAACATAATGCTTTCAAAGTCTAATACTTCATGGGAAACTTTTAAAAATGATACTCATAAAATTAAATGAATAACTTGCTATTGAGACTACGAGTACTCTCATAAAACTATGAAAATTAAAATGGATAAAATGTTAAGAAAATATTTCTTTAAAAATTTTGTAATTCAGAAGAGTTACTCCCATATAATAGCACTCCTAATTGATTTAATTTCATCTTAGAACACTCAATAAAGTGAAATGCATGAGTGTGAACACTGAAAACATTTATAATTTATGTACACAAAACCTTTCCAGCCATGAAGCCAGTACAAATATTTATGTTAACTTGCTGTCTGTTGTCACTGAAGATGTGAACAAAAGTGGCTCTTCCAATCAAACTCTGACATTGAGTCTAATGAAGCAATCAATCAGCCAACCAAGAAGTATCTGCTGAATAGTACGTGAGACATTGCATTGTCCTGGAAATGTTCAAGTTCTGGGCACCATAATATTCTGATTTTTAAGGAAATTACAATTTATTTTAGATAGCAAGATATACAGATGGAAAAACAGTGAGATGTTGAAGAAAATAAAGTTAAGTGAAAACAGATTGTATCTAGTAGTTTTGGGATATCATAAGAGAATAGTCCACCACTTAATACATGTATAAAGCTAAATAAATTATTTTCAAATAAAGTCTTTGATAAGTACAAACTTGAGATTTATAACCTCCCAAAGAAGTTATATTCAGAGAATTTGTTCATTGGATTTTGAGATAATTTAAGAAACCCTCAATGACATTATGAATTTTCAGCTTGTCCTTTCAGAATAGGATTTTAACAAGCATAGTGTTGAGGTAGGCATTCCAGAGAATGAGAAAAATGTAACGAAAGGCATAGAAACAGACATGGACGTAGCATATGAGACAAAGCTGATCGGCCTGTAAATCAATAAAAAAACTAAAGCTGGTCTACCACCTTCTCATCTCTCTGCTTTCCTTTGCAAGCTGTACTTCCTAAAGAATTAACCAACATCTCCTATTTCTAACTTGTCAACTGCGGTGTCCTCCTTACCTCTTTAACCTGGTTATCTTATTTCAGTCCCCACTGTACTAGAGAAACTATGTCCACAGCTTTTTAATTGCTTAGTTAGGCCATTCCTTATTTACTTGGCACTCTGGTGTATCTGACATTATTGGTTATTTCATCCTCAAGTTTCCCTCTTGCCTTTAATTCTTTGCTCACTTCCCTCACATTTATTTTCTCTGAGAGTTCAAAATTGTCATCCTTTATGCAATTTTCTCTCATGAGGCTATTCCTGCTGCCTTGTGTTCTTCTCTAATAAGCTCTTTTAGAAAAACCTGGCCATTTTTGTATTTTGTACAACTCAATAGCAAAAAACAATCTGATTAAAAAATGGACAGATGACCTGAGTAGACATTTTCTGCAAAGAAAACATACAGATGACCAACAGGTACATGAAAAGATGCTCAACATCATTAATTATCAGGGAAATGCAAATAGAAACCACAGTGAGATAGCACTTCATACCTGTTAAAAGTGCTGTTATCAAAAAGCCAAAAAATAACAAGTATTGGAATGAATATGGAGAAAAAGGAACCCTTGTGCACTGTCAGTAGGAGGGTGCCATCCCTCTGACACCATGGATTGGTGCCATCACTATGAAAAACAGTATGGTCATTCCTCAAAACATAAAAATAAAACTATCATATGACCCAGCAATTTCACTATTGAGTATTTGTCTAAAGCAAATGAAAACACTAATTTGAAAAGGTATGTGCACCTTCAAGTTCATTGCAGCACTATTTATAATAGTCAAGATACAGAAACCACCTAGGTTTCCATCAATGGATGACTAGATAAAGAAGATGTGAAATATGTATATATATACACATATATATATATGAGGGCTGTCCAGAAAAATCCAGCCACAAATGCCTCTATTTTTCATATTACATGGCTGGATACTTTTCAGACAGCCTGTGTGTGTATGTGTATGTGGGGTGTATACACATATATATATACATATGAATATAGTATATATATATATATAAAATATATATATGCAATTATACACGATGGAATATTATTCAGACATAAAAACAAATGAAATCTTGGCAATTGTGACATGGACCTAAAGGGTATTATGCTAGGTAAAATACGTCAAAAAAAGACAAGTACCACATGATCTCTCATATGAAATCTAAAAATAAAAATAAAACCAAGCTCATAGTTACCAAGAACAAATTGGTGGTTGCCAGAGGTAAAGAGTGGGAGATGAAAGAACTGGGGAAGAGGATTAAAATGTAAAAAGAGAAAAATAATGATGCAGTTGAGGTAAAACAGACATTTTAAATCACATTCAAAATGTTGACTTTATATATATATATACACACACACACACACACACACACACACACACACATATGTGTATATACTTGCATATGCTAATGTATATGACATAAGTATAATACAAATATATAAACACTTAAGAAAAAAGATTGGTACTTAATTGTAGTATATGTTGACCATTTCCTCAATAGAGATACAGTTCCAACAGCATTCATTTATCATCCTGAAAACAATAGTATGAAGTAGACACCATTGTTGTCAACATTGTCACAGTTTTATTAATAGAAAGATAATGACATTCACCTCAGAAAGTTTAATTCAACTGAGATTCAAGATGATAACTTTAATAAACTTTTACACTCAAAAGTAGATTTTAAGTTTAGAAGAAGCATAAAACATTGCCCAATACACTTGACGTGGCTATGAATAAACTGCGTTTCTGTCCACATTATGCCAACTACTATGACTATGTTTTTAGGCAAATTGTTCAACCTAAATTATCATCAGTGTAATTACTTACAAAATGGAAGTAAATATTACAAGATTTTCTGTGTGAATTAATGAGTCGGTGCATGTGAACATTGCATAGGGTGCATGACATAGAGCAGGAAGAAATGAATTATCATTTTCATTTCCTTTCTCTCTTATTTTTGTCCCTAAATAGTATGGGAAAATGTAAATGCCAAAGACTGGAAAATCAAGTAGACATTATTCTAAATTTTGTCTCCACCCTTTAATAATTCACTGTAGAAAATGACTTAATCCAGTTTTGCTATCACCGTATGGCTTTCATGATATGGTATGTGAAAGACAGTGAATGAGGCAAAAATTTGTAAGACACTGACTCAGTGGTTGGGGTGGATTATGAACTTAAATTCTCTTCTCTCTTTTTCAAAGTGACTCCTATTTTTTTTTAAAAGGCAAAGAAAATTGTCTTAGTGCATCAATCACTGACTACTTGAGGCAAAACTCTGAAAATAAGTTCACACACACACACACACAGCATACCTAAGTCAATCTAAACTTTGGATAAGGAACATGTAAAATGTGCAAATAAAACTTTTAAAGACACAAACACAAATGAACAATAAACCCTCTAATTTGTGTGAATGTATTCATTGGGAAAGGATAATTCTTTTTAAAATCTGAACATTCTCAGAAAATTGAATTGAAAAAATTCACAAAATATTATATAACACAGATGTGTATTTTCCTGCTATTTGTTTTTCAACTGCAGTTATCAGTAAAATGACATTGTATGTGCAAAGTAGAAACTGGGCTCAGAAAAAAGCGATTATGACAATCCACTTGAGTCCTGACAATTATAAAGTGGAAACTGTTGTAGGTTGATGCAATGTCCTGTAATAGCTATACCATCAGAGGCATAAATAAAGGATAGCTCATTTTTTAATGACTAGTATAGCAAAATGAGTGGGAATATTAATGAATTTTGCATTGTATATAAATTAATAATATCTAGGAAATTGGCTTTTGGGTAGTGAATGAAGAGTAAGTTCAAAAGTAGAGGAAAAAAAGAAAACCTCTGCCACACATATTTTTTTTAGTGAACATATTACTGATAGCTATCATACAGTCACGAACTTTTACAAAACATAACTGCATGGCTTAATACAACCAGATATATGTGTTAAGGCAAATTCCTCAGCTATTCTTCCTCTGGATGTATTCTTCACCATCTCAGAACTATTAGATATTAAAATAATTTATCAACTTTTCTGTAAAACCCTGTTGGGTTACAAGTTTGCTAAATCTGTAAGTATGGAAGATATAATGAATAGTTGTGCTATTCATAAACATGAGATTTATTTTCATCTTAATAGTTCTTTTAACCTATGTTTTAATAAAATAGTTTTACCAGTAGAGAATTTGTACATTCTTTGTTAAATTTATTCCTGAATACTTGATCTTTTCTGATATGCTTGTAAGTAATAACTATATTCAATAATGTATTCTGGGTATTTGTTGCTGGCTTTTAAACATACAATTGGCCTTTGTATAGTTAAAAACAAAACAGCTTTCTTAGAAAATTCTTTTATTATTTTTACCAAAATACCTATAAATTCATGCTTTCTATACTCTGCAAAACTTAATGGTTCTATTTCCTCCTTTCCAATCCTCATGTTTCTGATTTCTTTTTCTTGTTTTATTGCATAGTAAAGCATCTCTAATACAAAGGAAAGAGAAGAGGTAGGCATTCTTTTCTCACAGTATTAAGGTAATATTTCTAATGTTTCTCTATTTGAAATAACCTTTATGCTCTAAAAGTATAGATACCCTTTATCAGATTATGGAAGTTGCCTTCTCTTTTGAAATTTCTAAGAGCTTTTATTATAAATGGTTGTTAAAAAATTTTAAGATGCTTTGTTATTGAGATTGCCTTTTTGTTCTGTTAATGTGGTGAATTTTATTTATAAATTTTGTAATTTAATCTTCACATGTCTTGGTTGAATGTGATTTTGCCATGGTAAATTACATTTTTATACAATATTGGAGTTTTTTGCTAATATTATGTTTAGAATTTTATTTTTCAGTCTTCATTCATGAGTGAAATTAACTTGCTATGTTTTATAAAGTTCATAGATGTTTTTGTCTGGTTTTGACATCAAGATTTTGATTAGTTCTAGAATGAGTTGGAAAGTATTCACTTCTTTTTATATTTACTGAAAGAGTTTGTGCAAAAATGGGGTGGTATTTGTTTAAAGCTTAACACACTTTCTGTTAAACAAAGCTTCAGTGTCTTTAATAGTTATATGTGTATATATATACCTTTTGTTTTTCCTAGACTCGTTCTTGATAAGTTTTAGTTTTTCTAGAAATTCATTTGACTTAAATTTTCAAAATTTTTAACATTTAGGTCTTTTATTATCTTATTACATGTATAATGTCTAATTAACCTGTAGTTGTGTGCCTTCTTTCAGTTACACTATTATTATTATTTAGCTATGACTTTGCTCTTTTTTTTTTTTTCTTAATCAGCCTATGGAATAATTTTATTAGCTAAAGGGTCAGATTAGGAAGTGGCCAGCATGGTGTGATTCACAAAAGGTTGCTGAAATAAATATCCGTTCATTCACTAAGTATTTTTTGAGTATTTACAAGTATTATGTGCAAAGTAAAGTGAGACATGAACCCTTGAATGCTGCAGTAGCTGAGGTTGACCTCATTTTAAACTATAAAATATTATCTAGTATTTATCTAAGAGAAGAAACCACATCAAGTTATTATAAGTCCTTTATATCTCCTTATAAAATACGTTTATTAGATCAGTGCGTCTTGAATTTTATTGTGCATATATAATAAATCACCTGGGAATCGTGCTATAATGCCTATTTTGATTCAGTAGAACTGAGGGATGAGAACTTAAGATTCTGCATTTCTCAGTTAGTCCTTTTATAGTAAATTCACAGACATAATGAGTTGCAAGTTATTAGAGGGCCTGTACATGGCCTGATGACGCACAAGAGTTGTAAAATAGCACCTGGGTATAAAGAAATTCCTCAAGAGATCAGTCCTGGGTAGAGGCCTGTGGGGGATCAATTTGCAGGATCTTAGAAACACAAAGAGGTTTTTAAAAAAGACATCTAAGAACAAAAATGGATAAGAACGTGAAGAATACATTTTGTCTAATTTTAATTTTTCTGAGGAGCAGGCCTGAATAGTTAGACCAGGGGAACAGGTAGTCCTACCCTGGGGGCTGTACTTCAGAGCCATCTATCTGGCCCTTCTCTGGCCATGACTCTTCCCATGGAGTGAGGAGACCATCGGGTCAAGGAGATGCACGTCCTAGAACCTAGGTCCCCTTTTCTAGACCATGTGCACGCTCCTCTTTCCTGGGTCCATCTCTAAGACTTACATAAGCAGCCTTGTCAGAATGCCTCCCTAGGGCAATCCGTGCCACCCAGGTACAACAGCCAAAGGTAAGTTGTTCAGCTATTGAGGAAATTGTTGAAGCAGAGGAGAGTGCTTGGTCCATCCAAATGGTCGAACCTCCTTATAGTATGGGACAAAATGGATTTAGTGGGAAAAGAAGGGGCGTAGGCTGTAGTCCTTCACTACACTCTTGTCTTGGGCCCCACAAATGTTAAAGACAGGCCTGGATCTGTGTGGGAGTTATCCATGTTTCTGATTGCTTCAGTTTTGTCTGCTATCTGTGGGACTGTTGTTGAAACCCCTGGAACTCAGATTGGGCTCCATGTTTAGTTTCTGGAACTATCCTTTGTCCCACACTGACTCCTCTATTATGTCTGAAACATCTTAGTATAGATCAGTTTCTATATATCCAAGTCTGAGGAGTGGAAACATTTATGGTGGAGAAGATCAGAGCATCCTCTGATCCAGAGGATGGGTCCATAGACACTTTGGGAACACAGGAGCATAAAGGCAAGGGATCTGTCTTATTTTCTTTGAATGCTAAATGTCAAACCCAGAGTCTGGCACACAGTTTATAGTCAATAAACATTGCTGATCTTTCGATGAATGGATGGATTGATGAGAACAAAACTCCTAAAATAATTTTCTTGGCTTTCCTCTTGCCTTACCTCCACGTCCCACTTCAAACCAAAGCTCAGCTTTGGCAACACCAGATGAGGAGGAATCCCCAATGTGACTATTTTATTAGACTGTGGCTGTGACCAGGAAGGTAATGGTAATATTCCCTAATTTGGTAACTAGAGTGAGAAAAAATGCTCAAGTATTTCAACGGCCATGGGATTTAAATAAGGTAATAGATTCTAGGTCTGGCTCTGCCTCAAGCTAGGATGTAAGACTTTGGCAAGTCATTAGACTTCACTTTCCTTGGTTTCAAAATAAAGGCTATAGTAACTGATCTCTATACTTAGATAAAAATGATTAGGAAAGATGCTTTGAGAAAATATAGTAGTATTAAAATGCTATATTTAGTTTTAATTATAATATATTTAGTACAAACATGAAGTATTTAGTTCCTCTGTCTATATTTGGACAGGATATTTAAGATGAAAGTAAATTCTGAAATGACATTTTGCATGGTGCCTCATAGACACAAATAAGAACTATAAACCCCCTTGAATTTGGTCTAATTTGATTTATTCAATATAGTGCCATAACAGATAAAGTGAACAAAGCTTGCGCATTTACTAACTTGTGAATCAGCTTTCGATTGGAGAGTAAGCTTAGAAAGCATCTAGGTGTGAATGAAGTTCAATCAACCCAGCCCTAGGGAGGCCAGCATTATAGAAGGACACATTTTTTTTCTTGGTACAAGTTCTAAGTTTTATGATGTGGATACATTGAGTTTTTCTCAAATTGGCCGAATTATATTACTGTGACTTTCAAAGAATACTGCTCAAAATATCAGGGACTTGAATTTAAATGCTATCCCTTTATCCATTTGCCAATCTTAGCTAAGGCAAATTACTTTACTTCTTTGTATTTTCATTTTGACTTCAGCAACACAAAAATTATAATAAAGCCTGCCGTTTTGTCCCATAGAGTTGTTGCAAGAAAAGGAGGCGGCGGGGGATGAGGGTTAGGTGGGAGATAGAGAGAGACAGAGAAACAGAGAGAGACAATAACTATGTCTTGGAAAGTACAAGTTGCTGATCAAAGGCAGCCATCAGTGTTATTAACTATCTTCTATGCTCTAGCCTCAGGGGTAGTGGTCATTTTGCTGTACATGCTTTCATCTGGCCTCTCTTATGACCAATGGCCTAGAAGGACCAAATGATTGGCTGAGATTGAGAGTCGCTCTGGAAGAAAGCAAGGATGGCTACATACGGGGCTGGTCTTATTATTATTACCTGATTATAGTAACTGAATAAACTGGGGGTTATATGGACCAAGTTAACCTGATCTTTGGGAAATCAGCACGCTACTTTGTAACCTGCATGGTTCTTTTATAGCTTTGTCCTATCTAAGAAATAGTCCTCGCTGAGACAATGGGTTATGTAATAACAGTAGCCAAATTTAAGCACTTCATGATTTTGAGTAAAGGATTTAATTATTTTGATCAGCAATAATGCCATCTGAAATGAACAAATGCCAAAACTATGAATAGGTACAAACTTTTAGCTAGAAAGCCTGCTATTGATTCTGTCTCCCTGCTACAAATATTTAATTATCTACAGTCTTGAACAGCATTTGGGATAGAAATTTGGATGGTTGTGTGATGTATTTCCAACAATCACATCCAGAAGTAAATATCTGCGTGAGTTAAATTAACATCGTGGTGTGCATGCACGGGAGCACACACACAAATGCACATGTGGCTATATCTATAAGTAGACAGCAAGCTCACGTATATTTATACTTAAATATTTACGTATAGCTTAAACGATTACATCTTCCAATCATCATATTTTTTTCTCCTTGAAAACCCTTCTCTCCAAAAAGATTTGGGTTTCTACAGTAACAAAATTACAAAGACTGAAAGAAAATCTATATTTTTAACTTATTCCCTGCCCTCAACCTGCCAGCTTAGCTAGGGGACACAATGACATCAGTGACCCAGGAACCAAAGGAAGACCCATGGTCATCTTTCCTTTGTATTTTGCCTGCTCATTGTGTTCTTTCTGTGGTTGGATGATTTGAGAACTAAGATTTAGGGGTGAACGTTATTATTACTGCATTAAAGTTTGGCTCTCACATGTCATTGTCTTTTTACTTTAATGATCATTTAAAAGACATTTGTAGAGTTTGACAAAGCATTGATGACTCTCAATAAGAATAATGTGCACGTTCAAATAGAGCCTGGCCTCCCAATAAATCTGAATTCAGGCTGTTGGGACGTGCCTGAGTATTTTCTTCCAGATTTGCTGCAGAACACTGCCATCAAGTGTGTAGATGAAGAGGTGATTTCCAAAGGGAGTTTAAGTGTAGACTGTGTGGTTGGTACAAGGGTCTCCCAGAAAACTGACCCCTAGATTTCTTTTCAATTTTGTGACACAGATGTCAAACGTCTTTTAAAACTTTTCAGAGAATCTCCCATCTACAGCTCTTTTAACCTTTTATAGCAAAGGAGAAATATGTCACATTAGTGGCACAAAAGACCTGTAGGCCATGACTCTGGTGTTTTTCTCAGTCTTTGAAGCAAGAAATAAACAGACATAAATGGCCACCTAGCGGGGTTCCAAAATTATTCTGCTCAATTTTGTATCATAAAGAAACATTCTACTTCCTAATTTCTCAGCTAAATATGGAATAATTAAAAAATAAGTAAGCAAACAAATAAAACTCCTCTGTGTTGTTTTTAAACAAGTAATCTATGTATATAAATGAATCTACATTATCTTCCAAATGTGCTGAGTACTTTACCAGGCACAGAGTAAACGTTATATGTTGAATAAATGTAGAATTAAGTAATAAAACTCAGTTTGTCTTTCAAAATGTGGCAAAGATAATCCCTTCAGCACAGCATCTTCCCAACCATACATATGTATTGTACTCTCCTCACAAAGAAATCTTATAGTTCAACTGATATTAAAAGATCAATAAAAAGTCTATGTTTTCTTATTCCTCTGACTTTGAAAAAATGTCATTTGCTTTACCTACCATATTCTATAGCCCTAAATTTTGGCTTAGAAATGTGCCTTAGAATTCTACTCATTCTCCCATGCCTAACTCCAATTTCTTGGTACTGAATTTGAATTAATTCTTCTCATCTCTGATAGCCTCCAGCCCTGAGTCTGAATCTGAAAAAAAGATCCATCCTTGGAAGTGTCAATGAATACATTTTCTACAAGTTTAAAAGCTACTGGGAGACATTGTTTATGTTTCACATTTTAATTGGTCAAGACTAAAACATCTCCCATTGGCTATGCACAAGTGATGCCTGTGACCCTCCACATGGGCAGCCCCATCCAATTTACCCAGTGTGCTACACCTGTCTTTCAATGGTATAACAATTTCCAGTTCCACTCATTTTTAGCAGGATATCCCAGAAACCAAGGGATCTAGTGGCAACGTGGAAAGGACAATATGACTGAAATCTGTACCAGATCTCCCTCTGAACCAAGACCAGTTATTTCTCTTCTTATATTACTAGGGTATGGATCTTATCACATAATACCTTTAAAAATATATAGAGATTGTCAGCTCAGAGAAAATAATTCTAGGCAATTGAAATGAGGCATATTGAGGCACTAGTTAATAGTTAACACACCATATGATCAATCTTATCTGCTGATTGCATGTGGTCCAAAAGTTGGAAGTTTGCAAAATTCAATTGAGTTCCAGTCTTGAATTTTAAGTACTTTTAATGAAAGGAATACCAAGTTTTATCACCATTTCCAATAGACAGACAGAAGTACGACATCTGCTTGAGTCATAGTATCATGGAGTCATGAAGACAGGCTCTATGCTCAGTACTTCACCTACATTTCTCTACTAGCTCACAGTGTGGTACAGAGGTAAAATTATTCACAAGTTATATATAAGAAAACTTCAGGTAAAAATTTTAGCTACTAGCTCAAGTACACAGTTAATCATTAGAATAGCTACAATTTGAACCCAGGCCTATCTGATTCTACTCCTTAAGCTTTAAAAGTTCTATATAATATAATTAATGTTACATAATAATATATTATAATAATATAATATAATGTAATAATCACTAAGGTGGTTGAATTATTTGGTTTGCTATTGATCAGAATGACCATTACTAAAAATTGAGTCTTGATTTGGGTGTAGAATTTGCTGACAGTTTCTAACTGTCTTCCATTGGTGTGACATGTATATATATGCTTTGTTCTATATATATATATATATATATATACACACACACACACACACACACACACACACACACATCACTCTAGAAATTCAAATCTTGTATTCCCTTTGAAATATGGCTCAAAATTTCTTTCTGCAAAGTATTTTTACTAACTAATCTACGATTCTGATTATTCTGATGCTTCATATTTCATCAATGCTTATATTAACAGTTTATATTTACATTTTTCATATGCATTTTAAAATGTTCCTTAGTTGGCTCTGTATGTCTACCTGACTCTGTTGCAAGTTCCTTGAATAATAAAAATAAGTCTCATGGAAATTTCCATTCACTATTCATTCCTACCTAGGAAATTACACACTGACTCACAGAGTTACTATTGAAGAAATTAACTAATACTAATATTTACTGTATTAACTAGTATTTAAGTCTAGATGGACTAAGAATGTTTTATGAGTAAAAGAAATTATCTCAAAGCTCTGAGTTTTAAGACAAATTCCTCCTGATAAACTAGATTTAGATAAATATTAGAATTTTCTTATACCCAAGAAAAGGAGTTTGCCACATACAGACTAGAATATAAGAAAAATTTGTTCTTTTCTTTTTTATTATTATTAAATGTATTGAAGTGACATTGGTTAGTAAAATTATGTAGGTTTCAAGTGTACAATTCTATAACCCATCATCTATGTAGTGCATTGTGTGCTCACCGCTGGAGTCAGTTCTCCTTCCATCACCACATATTTGACCACGCTATTGATTTGGATGATAAGAAACTGTCAGAAACTGGTGTGAATATCTAAGTAATGCATGTTCATTCCAATATATTTGGAACAACTTAGCAAGCAGTGTTTTGCAATGGAAAAAGAGTAGTGCTGAGAGTAAAGAATTAGTTTGTATTTTCTGTTTTCTCCCTGTCCAGATGAAAGATAGAATCTCTTGACCCAGACTTCCTTACCTCTAGAACAAACATGTCATATATGCCCAACCCATTTTGTGAGTGATAAAAATTAAATGCAATACAAGAGAAAGAATTAAAAGTTTAGTGCCAACACAAAAGATTCACAACTTTGAAAAGCACACATTTGAAAGAGAGAATAGAATGCTTTGTTCTCCCTCTGGGTTATGCATAGTCTTGTCCTTCAGCAGTTGGTCTGGGTTATGGCTTAACTGTTTTAAAGGCATCACAGTCCATAGCACTGCCTGTGAATTCCTCACTAATTAAGTGGCTCCTGAGCTCTGTGGGCTAAGAATTGCTGTTCTGGTGTGTTCTGCTAGTTGTCTAGCAGGCATCTAAAAAAAAAAAAAAAAGTTGGCAGGACAGATCTCCGTAGACAGGCTAAGTGGAAGGGGGTTTGAAAATGACAAGGTAATCATTTAAAGGATTCTTAGATATGTCATTTTGTCCATTACAAGCAATGCCATGATCCATTTTCAATGTAAATATTCATGTGTTGTGTGTGTGTTTAATTGTCATAATCTTTAACAATGTGCTAATAAAATTGAGTCCTGCTGGTGGGATTAATCCCTAGAATTAACATCTGTCCTGCAGAATCAATGTGATTTGGGGGATGAGATATAAAACTGTATAGTAACTGCAGCTTTCAACTAGCTACAGGGCTATGTGAGCCATGAACTAAAAAGTCACTTCTAACAGCAAAGGAGTAAAGTCTCAAATAGCCTTATCCTACTCCCTACCTGCTGCTTAATGCTGGCTGGGGATTTCCATAACAATTCAGAATGAATGAGCAAGAGCCCCAATTGGACATCACTTAAAAACTGCGGCCTGGGTTCCATTCCCAGCCAAGGAGCTACCAAAAAAAAAAAAAAATACCTCAGTCTTTCCCTGCTGCAAACCTACATTCCTGGATGTATTATACAAAAGACCAGCAAAACACTTAGTTCTATTCACTATCCAGTGAGATTGGAATGAGATCCTATATGTATTCTAGTGACATCCACGAGACATAACATTATTTCACTGTTCTAACTTCTTTCACATCAACCATCCACAGCATTCACTTAAAACATAACAAACACTCCATTTATTATAGTATTATTAATCTTTGTAGTGCATACTCTATGACTCTGTATTATACGTTTCTAAAGTGCAAGGTCTGTGCTTCATAATTCTTTTGATATCACACTGTGCTTTACTACATCTTGCTCATTCTATGTGTAATAAATATGTTGATGGTGATGATGAATATTGCACTAATCTCTTAAAACTTGTTAAATTCTGTTTCTACTCTCAATACTTACTACTATTAGCCTAGTTCTTATTTTGTCTATTTCTTCATTTCTTCCTTGAAAACCAATGTGGTTTGGATTGCATAATCTTAGTGAAAATGCAAATGATGAACAAAGTTGAGAATAGAAAAGATTAGAATTTGATTTGGTTGGGCTAGATATTTTGATCATCTGATTACCCAAATCAGATTGGCCGTATGACTAATTCCATCATCTTGACCACATGGGCCTTTAAAATGACTCATCTTGGACTGATGGCTTCCAGGGCACTGATTAAACAATTGGACTGCTGGATTTGGGGATGATGTAAGCTCAGGCTTTCTTTTGTCATTTAAGTCAAGTATATGCTAACAAAACCTAAAAGGAAATTTGAGACAATCCAATGATTCTGTGTGGTGGGCTGGAGGGGGAGAGAGAGGGAGGGAAAAGTATACATAATAATTTAAACTTCCTTTCATTGTTTTATAGTATCTTTAAAAATATTGCAGTTAATACTGTGACCTGTATCAGACACATGAAGCCCAGAGAAGATAAGCAAGTTTTTAAAATTTATGTAGCTAATGATTAGAAGAAGGGTTAGGACTAGAATTCCTGGCCAAGGTGATTCCAATTGCACCATACACTTCTGTCACATCAATCATTAGGCCACAGGAATGAAGATATTTCTAAATTATTACAGTAGGATTCCTGTCTTCCCAACCTCATTGCTGATTTAGTCCTTGCCTTAATCTTTCTGGGAAGGGGTGAAAAAGAGGGTTGGGCTAGTTTCCTCTCTTCCAAAATTATTTTCTAAAATGTTGACATCTGCCAAAAGTTTGGACTCCAGAGGGACCATTAAAAACCTCTAAAGTTCAATTTTGAATATTTCTTTGAAACTTAGCTGTGACCTGATTCCTCAGGAGTCCCAGCCACCTGCCAAGTTTGAAGTGTTTTTGTTCAGCTGTTTTTAACTTACTGCTGAGAAAGGTCTTAATTTTCATAAGATGGAAAATTGTACTTTTTCCATTGGCCTATAACTCCAAAACAACAAAATGGGTGTGCTACGTGAAAAAGTTAAAGAAAAAGAAAATACAGCATGATTATTGTTAGGATATTTGTTCATTTAGGAAAGTGGCAACACTAATGTCAGGCAAAGGACTAAGACCACTGTCCCTGAACCAACTCCAAATGATTTACTGAGTGCCAAGAATACACTTAGCCTCATATTTTGTACTATAATGTAGGACGATACTACCCACATATTAGGAGGGACATTCAGGCTGATTAATAGTGTAATTATATCCTTGAGTGATATGTTTTAAATCAAAACATAAAACATCCAAATAACCATCATTTTTTAAAAAATGTGACTTAGTATATAGTCATTATCTATATATGTTAGCAAGAAAGAAGCAAATACCCACCAACCCAAACTATTGTTGTTTATTAAGTAGCCTTAAGGGTTGGTACCAGTATTTGTGAATCTGTATAAACCATCTGGCTATTGAGAAGGACAACACATTCATAGATCATTTTCCTTCTTTCTTATCAGTTATTTTTCTGATTTTCTGAAAGAATGGCCAATTCCATCTTGCTGATTAGGTTGACATAATTGTTGAGACAGCAAAATTATATCACATAAGCCTGTAGTTATGATCTCAGTTGAAACGATAGACCACATAGGTACTGAAGGCTGTCAAAATACTCTGAAAGAACAGGCTGCTTAGTAAGCATTTTGCTTTCTTGTCCCATCCCTCAACACATTTGAGCCACTTGGTACATGGAGACACTGCCATAGTGTTAGACAATTGAATAATTCTGCCTGATGCTTGTTGCAACACTGTCTTGTCCTTAAAAAAGGCTGAAGCTTTCTGGAGTCTTGAGTCACCTTTTTGCTTATCCTCTGAAAACTCATTAATATCCCATCTTTGACTCAACAGAATACAATGTCGTTACATGACTGACTGTCTCCTACGTTACCACAAATAAGTTGCAAATCACAGACACTTCTCGAGAAAGCCAGAGACATTTATTTTGCAATAATGCAGTGATTTTTGCCTCTGTTATTCAAGATGATTGATGTAGATGTAATCATTCTGTCTCTTAGATATTGGTAAAATAAAGTGACGGTTGTTGGCTTGTAATTCGGGACCATCTGCACCAGGATGCTTGGAGGAATTGAAGGGTTGGCATTTTCACGACATGAGATAAAGGATCACAATTATTCAGTTACTTTATGAAGGCTATGTCTAAATCAGAAATTTCAGATCTAATATTTTACTTCAAATCCTGAATTATGTAGACTGGTTATAAGAATTTAAAAATAATTTAAAAAAAAACATTCAAGTGACATATTCTTGAGATTTCAAGTGTACTTAAATGCTCCATGTGTACTTAAAATGCCCAGACTAGAATTACTTCTCCTCTCATGTCCATCCATCTAATTACTATGTCATGCTCTTAGATCTGGGTTCAAGCCTACGTCCTAGAGAACAAGCTGAGCTAGGATTGGGACAGCTTATAATATCCTTACGGTCTCATCCTCCTACTCAACAGGCAATAGACAAATACTTCATGCCAAGGACTATGCTAAGTGATGAGAATCAAACATGAGGTAAAACACAGCCATGCTTTCCAGAAAGATATAAAATAATAATAAAAATAATAATAATAATAATAATGTTATTATTATTAAATCCATATCACAATGATTGCAGACTGAAAACAGTGTTTCTCCCTGAATTTCTTCCTGAGTCCATGCAATGGGAACTATTACCAATACTCCTTTCCTCCCAAGTGATGTTAGAGAAGGAAATGCCCTCCTCCCGTCCAATCGTCACTTCCAGGGAGGAGTCACTAATTCAGATGAGAGCCTGCCCATGCCTTAACTCTTGATCAGAGCCATGTGAGATGTCGAATGACATAGCTCATGCTTGACCTTATGCTTGTGCTCGCTCGCTCTCTTCCCACCCCATCTCCTTCCTTTTCCTTCCTGCCATGGAAGTTTGTTTCCATCTCTGCCATTTTATTTTTAGAGTTGATGACTAGATTTTTAAATACTGCCATTTGTGACAACATGGATAGATCTTGAGAATATCATACATACTAAGTGAAATAAATCAGATGGAAAAAAATAAGAACCGTATGATTTCACTCATATGTGGGATATAAAACAGAAAGCAACAAACAAACAAAAAAGTTGATAAACACAAACAGGATAGTGGTTTCCAGAGGGGACGAGGGGAGATGAAAGCAGGTAAAAGGGGTCAAATACATGGTGACAGAAGGAGATTTGACTTTGGGTAGTAAACACACAACACAATGTGCAGATGATGTATTATAGAATTGTACACTTGACACTTACATAGTCTTATTAACCAATTCACACCAATAAATTTAATAAAATAAAAACGTAGCATTCTAACAGTAGAAGGTTAAGATCAGAGAACACTTTATGTGTACAGAGGGAGTATTATCCAGTGATAACATTTTACTTCCAAAGAAACTGTAGCATTATTTAGAAAATTTTCTTCTGTCGATATCAAATTACTACAAAATATCTTACCAGTTGTAAGTGCATTTGAAAAGTGGGATGAAGCATGCATCATCAGTTAGCACACATAAGATGTAAAGAGAACCTACAGGAGGTAGATTTTGAGTAGATAGAAAGGAAACAAATTTAAGACAATAATAATAAGAGGAACAGTTATAAATTCAGGAAAAAGTAAATTGTATTCTTTATTAAAATGAAGAGATATACTGCCTTGGGATAATTGTTTTTATCATTATTATTTCACATTAATCATTATTAACATATATCCATATTTATTCAAATTGAAGGACTGAGGTAATTATTTTTTATTCATATTTTTGGCTCTCTCACAATATCTAGTTCTTTAATAGGGTCATATACCTGTCACTCATCTCTTCTGGGACCCATCTTCATTTGTAATAGAGATATTCAGGTAATCAAAGTCTCAAACTTGCAGGTTTCACTGTCTTCAATGTCTCCCACTTACACTGAAGTCTGAAGAACCATCCTAAAAAAAAGATTAATATGTTTGTTCACCTAAGCAAAAGAAATTCTTTCTCTTCTACTCACTTAAATTTTAGACTTACTTTTCTACTCTTTGTGACCTCTTTTAAATGTAATTCAGAATGTATCTTTTAAAAATGAAATTTAATTTTCAAAGGAACTTTTTTCAGTACCTCTTTTCTCCATTTCTTTGATGCCATGAACATTTTTAATGTGTTCAAAGCCAGAATCTGAGGGGTACCAGTTGCCATCCTTACGTTTAGAACTACCAGGGTGAGGTTTCCCTGGAAACCACATGCACATAAAAACCATGCAGAGCAGACTTGGTTTCATCTCTGGTTACATTTTCTATTGAAGAGAGAAATTGCCCTGGCTTCTATTTGTTTTAGAGGTGAGATTCAGGGCAGCAAGAGATGGAGGTAATTTTATTGGGTTTTAACATCTAGCAAACTGATCAAGGAGTTATAGTTTGGGGATAAAAAAAAGAAAACTAAATATAGGTTGAACCACATAAAAGCCTGAAAATAAATTAAAAGCCCAGCCTTGCCTTCTTCCTCTGGGGAGAACAATAGCAGGTGACAACAAGGAAGGATGTCCTGGGTGGCCTGCCTATCTGTAGTGAAGGAGGAGAGAGGGATGACCTCTAGAGGGCAGAAGAGAAGGTTAATTATCTGTGCTGTGCACTAGGGTGGTCAGTTTGAAAGAAGGTGCCCACCAAACATCTTTTATTATTGAGAGAATGGAAGAAGCACATTTATATCATATTGATTTTTCACGAAGTTACTATAATAATCAGAAGATAATAATGTCTTTCCATTAACTCATGTGTATTAAAAACATAGGCTTATTGCCCTGCAACTTCTTAGATTTGCTATGTGATGACAAGTCTTTAAACAGGTTCATATCATCTTGTCTGAATTTCCCATCACAGTCTATACGATTCTGTATTATACATTCTACAGATGTTTAGTACAATTTATCACTTACCATGTTCTTTTCATTTAAAAGTGGGACCAATTTTTCTCTCTTGTACATAAAAGTCTTGGACCTAACTCAAATGGATTTTTGTTTTAATGAAGCTGATAACATTATAAGGTACATGTGGTTATTTTGCCAAAGCTTAGAATTTATATTCCTTTTCCTAGAGTAAAACAGTGATCTCTTTTTTAAAAACCAAGAAGGATACCTGTCTTTACCTCTAGGGAATTCCAAGTTCTTGGTGCAGGGGAAGTGCACATTAACCAAAATCACAGGAATAAAGGTCATTTCCAGTCAGAAAGCAGTCAATATTCTGGCTTTCCCCAAATGAGCTGAGTCTCACCCTATAACAGGCCTGTGGCAAAGTGACAGCAGAACTGCTTCTGCTCATCTTCCATAGACTTATCCACAGGGCAGATGCCCGGTCCCATCTTAAGCTCCTGCTGGTCCCAAATATGGCCATTTACTAACAATTTGGAAAGGACAGAGTAAAAGTCAGATGAGAGAGGGGCACTGTTCAGAATGACTCATTGGTAGTCTTAGCTGGTGTCATCAGAATTAGGTTATCTTGTTTCCACTCAAGTTAACCAGTTTAACCTCATTATCTGCTTAATTGTTTCTAGGCCTTTTGTTCAATCCTCAGTTGGCCAAATATTTATTATTTTATACTTCCCAAGTTATTTACTTGTAATATTTAATAAAAAATAAGACCACACCAATTAGGCATGCAACCTCCTTAAAGGATATGAGGTTAAATATTGGAAGCCAGGAAAAGCTTTTCACGATTTTATAAAGTGAGAGAGAGAGTACTAGGATTGTTAAATAATTTACACAGAGTCTCTCAGTTATTTGGGGATGATCTGAGTCAATGGGACCTAAGTCTCTGGATGTGCTGTATGATTAGCATGAAACAAATTTGTAAATAATGAGTAATGGAAACTGGAGACCTTAAGTAGTCTTCCTTAACATTGAG
Organism: Lyroderma lyra; assembly: GCA_004026885.1. NCBI lineage: Eukaryota > Metazoa > Chordata > Mammalia > Chiroptera > Megadermatidae > Lyroderma > Lyroderma lyra. The sequence continues at coordinate 350,221 of PVJL010000582.1, forward strand.
TTATTTCTACACAATATATTGGTTAGTGAACCTGCCTGTTAGCTTTTATTTAAAGAGTGATTGTTTAGTTGTCATTACATCATGGCTCTGTGACACATCATCCAAAGGTTAGGGGGATTTGAGAAGGAAGGAAACACCACGAGAGGGTAGTTGGAAAAGTCAGCACTGCCTTTGAACTTGTTCCTGTCCTGGGTGACATTTCTGCAGAAGAAAAGACTGAGAAAACCCCACACTAAATTTAAATTTAACGTTTGCGGTGTAATTTGGTTTTCCATATACCATGGGTGTTTATTTCTCGTAATGACCCACCGTTTCAACAGAGGAAGCGGGAAAGCACGGTGGGCTGCAAATGTGGAGCTACGGGTCCCTGGGACTTCCATTGTGGGAGCTGTTGTATTCGTGTGAGGGAGGGCTGTTAGGTCTGACAAAGGCACGAGAAGTGTGGCTGAGGAAGGAGCCACACGCTAAGCCTGGCAAGCTCAGGGCAGGCCCCCCCAGCGGGCCCTGCAAACCCAGAGACCGCATTAACCACATTGGATGGCCTGAACGTAGAAGTCCCTAACTAAAAGCAAATCATGGCATGGCAGGTGGTCACAGACCAGGCCTGTGCTTCCTTGACAAAGGTCAAGTTTTACCTTTGACATTTTCTTTTGTCTTTCTGCAGCTAAGACAGCATGCCTTTGAAATGTCAGTGTAATCTTGCTTTCCAGATCCATTGAAGGCACAACCCTACCACTGCCAGCACCAGAGCATGAGACCGCCATGTTACCTTGTTTCCCACATACCATCTCTCCGAGCTGTAATGTTAACTGTCCTGCACCCACCAGAGTAAAAGAAGCACGTGTCTTTCTAATCTGCTTTTTATCCAATCCCAGAGGTTTCTCAGCTTTACTTTCTCCCACCCCCTTACTCTACCACCCGTGTATTCCATGTAACCCTCCTTACATCGCCTCCTTTGATTCTAATGTATAAAAATAAGCTGGAAAACTGCCATTTTCTGGAGCATTTTCTCAGTCCATTGAGATTTTACTTCCTGGCACATGTCGTCAGTTTGGCTCATACACTCTCATAAAACTTCTTCTTAATCTGGATGTCCTTTCATTGACAGAAGTGAGAAGGAAACAGAATAGGAGTTTCAATCTCTTGGATTCTTTAAAATGCCAAAGATACCTTACTGAATTGCTGGCTGTGAAAAAAATATCCCAACAAGGTAAAAATACTAGAGAAGTCCTAGGTTGTATTTCCATATTCCACATAATGAATCACAAATTCAGATGCAGGTGTGGTGGTCCCACAAAGCTGGTAATTCAGAGAAACATTCAAAATGGTGGTTTAGGCTATAACATTTATCTTTGAAAAATTTAAATATGGTAAAGCAAAGCTGACTTTATTTGAATCCTTTGGTCCCTTTCCAATTAACAGTCAAAGATAGAGCTTGATGGGATCATAATATTGCATATTAGTAACTCTAATCATTATTCTAAACATGGTTTGCTTTTTTTGTCAATTATAGCTCCTTAGGGGCCAATCCAAACCACTGTGTAAAGAAGGCTCAGAAGAACAGTACAAATTAAAGTACTGAGTGGCTTTTATGTTGATTGAGTTTTTCACTTTCAATTTTTTCAAAATATAAACCATTTGACAGCATTAGCTCTTCTTTTTTTTAATTTTTCAAAATTAGAGTTTGAAGTATTCTAGGGACTCTTTGCAAATATATACCTAACTTGAGTACCAAGAGTAATAAGTAATAAAATGGCTTAGTATCAAAGAATGTTAGACTCAACTAGAGTCTTAACAATAACCTAAACATATCTTACACAGTGAGATAAAAGAACTTGCCAGTCCTGAGACCAGGACCCTGCTCTCTTGATTGAAAGTCAATCTCTTCCTTGTCTAAGGATTTGTTGGAAAATTGTACTTATTAATATTCTTGTATTTTTTTAAAATAATTTGTTTAGTTTTCCGTTTATTTCTTCAAACAGAAGCTACTACAATAAATAAAATATCAGAAAATGGGAGTGAGAAAGAAGGCTGCCATGATCCTCAATGCATTTCATGTGGAAATATATTCCAGATACCTTCCCATTGGTCAGTACTGGCCTTAGAGAAGAACAGGCTTCTTGGAGACATCCTCTAGTGATAACCATCCTGAGGGATAGTCTAGATCTATTTACTGAGATGTTAGTGGCCAATCCAGTACTACCCCATGTCTGATTGACTTCCCCCACATAAATCAGCCTATTATTCATCACAGTTTGTTGGACCTCATTCACCCCTCACTTCCACTTCACATTCTCATCTACTAGGTCCTGATGAATAGGTCTATATGAGCAATTTTAGGCCATAGAAAAACTTGTATCCAGATAACCTTAGAGGAAGCTTCATTCTTCTTTAAATATGGAAAAGAATCTGAGCATGCAGGCTCAATATCAATCAAGGTAGGATAGTACATTGAGATCACAAATAACCCTGGAACCCAGCAATTTGAAACAATGAAAATTAATTTCTCATCTGTGCTACTTGTCCAATGTGGGTTGTCAGGTGAGTGTGGGGAAAGAGGGAAAAATGCTCATTTCCACCCCTCAAGCTGACAGAGGCTCCCAATCAACATACTACAGCTGTCTGGAAAAAAATCCAGCCATAAATACCTCTATTTGCACACTGCATGGCTGGATACTTTCCAGACAGCCCTCAAATGCTTCTGTGATCAAAAAGGTTGCAAATGAGAACATGAAGAAATGCACATGATTTCAGAGTTTTTTCCAAGAAGTGATATTCTGCCTTCTTCCAGACAGGTAGGAGATGAGAGGCAGAACTACTTTATAAATAGATAAATGACTATCAAAACCCCCCTATGATCCTACCCCTACCACCACTCATAGGAGAGGCTGTATGGATCACCTTAAATTCTTGTTCCACCTCCTATGACTCTTTGTTCTGAGTCTGTACTCTCTCTTTTCTAGCTCTGTCTTTCCTCTGTCTTCTATTCCTCCTGGAATAATTTTCACTAGCACCCATGTATTTGGCATGTGTCTACCATTCATTCTGTTTGAATTGGTTGAATCTCCAGATGCTCCCTTTAGAAATACAAATGTACGTATATGTAGCCCACAGGCTATTACCACCTCATTGCCATGATCCTCAATGTGTTCCAAAGCTCATCCCAAAGGTCACCTAGAATCCCAGCTTATGTACAGCACCTCAGGCCTAAGATTGTACCACAGAATCGTTCTGGGAGAGATTGAGAAAGGGAGTAGAATGAGAGGGGCCTGAAAAAGACCTGAAACATAACAATCATATAAAGGAAATGAATAAATATCAAGAAGCTATAGTATTAATTGAAAAAGATTTCTGAAAGAGTTGATTGACTTACATATATATTTTATTTGAATACTATTATATTATGTAATGGGTCATGGATTTCTAAGATGAGATTAAAGGGTAACATCATAAATGGAACCCATAGGAATTTGTTATAAAATACAAGTAGAATCCACCCACAAGTAGATTCCTTCCAGGTCTCACTCTATTGGTTCATAGGAAAAACACCGTAACCTAAGAATTTGGTTGTAGGCTCTGTTCATTCTCTAATTAGTGGGATAAACTTGGACAAGTTAGTTTGCCCTTTTCGGCCTCATAGTCCTCATCATGTGAAAGTATTACTGGGGGTTCCTGGTGGTATAGTGGCTAGACTTCGGCACTCTCAATGCCATGGCCTGGGTTCGATTCCCAGTCAGGGAACACCCCTGCCAAAAAAGCATTGAATGAAATGATATGAAAGTTCTTTTTCAGATCTAAATCAAGGGAGCCTTATCTTCTCAGAATTAAATCTATTTAAATGGGTTTGAGGGATAAGATCACAGTAGAATCTTCCTTTAACCATTTTATTGACATATTGGGTATGCTTCCCCACCCTTCCTCCTAAGTAACAGGCAGCACTGCTCAAACGTTTTAGGTGTTTGTCAAAGAGCCTGCACTATTATTCTTATTATTCACAAAAGTATAGACTGTTCTTTTTTCCACAGTAATTTCAAGCCAGCTACAACCTATTTGAGTCACCAAACTGGACTTCACACAAAGGAATAGATATGCTTTAAGAAATGAGTTCTTGGAGTTCCCTGGTGGTGTAGTGGCTTAGGGCTTTGGTGCTGGCACTGTCAACACTGCAGCCTGGGTTCAATTCCCAGCCAGGGAGCTACCCACATACAAAAAAACAAAAACAAAAAAAACAAAAAAAAAATAATGAAAAAAAGAAATGATTTCTTTAAAAATATTAATTAGTCCGTGTGAATGAGAAACACTGATTCATTTGAATGCTGTCCATCAGGCATCAGCCCAGCCCTGAGAGCAGAGACACCCTTGGAGTGTGATCAGTCAAGACACACGTTTTACAGCCTTTTACTTCAGGTGTTTTCAGGTGTCTGGGACATCTATGTGAGAACTCTCTAGGCCAGGCGAGAAGGCCACATTCCCAGGCCACACGGGGCCAGCAATCTGCTGAGTGAAATGATTTTCTGGTCTTAGTCTCCTAATGTAGCAAATGAAGGGGTTAGATCAGTGTAGTGATTTTCAGACTTCCATCTTACAAACTGGGCAAAAATGGAGCTACTTGCTGTCCCCTCATGAAATATCAGTACCACAGCTCATCGATGGGATGCTAGGGTGTCACTGAATACAGGCCACCCATCACTGAGAGTGTTTTCTGTGTCTCAAAAGGCCATTGTCTGAGTTAGAGTAACCGAGGCTCGCTCTGTCTGGTCCTAGAAGTCCTCAGGCTTCAGAACTGATTCCTCTGACGGCTTCAATTGAGAGCATGCAAAGAAACAGGAGTTTCAGTTGAGATGAGTTCTGAGGTTCATGCAGAAGTCAGGAGAGGATGAGAGTAGTGGAAATAATTGAAGTGGGATCAGATCCCAGTAATGTGTTGAATTCTGTGACAATATCTTTTAATGGTTTGGATGTCAGGAATAAGAAAGAAAGCCAAAAAAGAAATATAATAAAATTAAAAGGAGGGGGTAAGTTAAAATATTTTGGCCAGAGTTGCTATTAACTTAGATGGATAGATTATGGGAAAGTAAATTACAGTTTCATATAATTTATATATTATACCATATAAGGTATTATATATGTTTTTACAATTTATGTAATTGTTTATATCTATATAACCTTGTGTATCTGGGTGGGGGTGCAATTTACAGGAACTCGTATTTAGACATTTTGAGGTAACTTGTATATTCATGAACCTCCTAGTGTATTTTCCTATGCACATATTATGAATACCTTTGCAATCATACTTTATACAACATTTTAAAATCTTTTTCCTTGAGACCCAGATGGATAGGAAAAAATCTTTGTAAAACTGTACAGAATTGGGTTTCTGCTGTTTCTTATATCAAGTATCTCTCCAGGGTCCCTCAAGGAAATAGGACACTTGAACTCTAATAAGTAAAGCAATGGGTATTCTTCATTTAATATACCTGAAGGATTCACACTTTTTTATTTTCTGAAGCAGGCAAGGAACTGTGGTATATGGGAACAGGCCAGACCTTCAGACCAAGACAGTGACATATAGTGAGCTTTATTGCAAGGAGAGGCCAGTCACTGATGGTGTTACAATGAAAGTGTATGGAAAGTATGTGGATAGATTTTTCCACCGATTTCTACATTCACTTGTATTTCACAAAGCCCAGCCTCATGGAGGAGAGGTTTGGTATCTTGGTATATTACTATTGGGTTTGATAAACACAAAATGTGCCTTACATTAACCCTAGTATTGACCATAGTATTCTAAGGCAGCATGCTCTAGACCAAGCTTGTCCAACCTGTGGCTTACAGGCTGCATGCGGCCCAGGACAGCTTTGCATGCAGCCCCACACAAATCCGTAAACTTTCTTAAAACATTACGAAAATTATACATGGGTCTTTTATTTAGCTCATCAGCTGTTGTTAGTGTTAGTGTATTTTAAGTGTGGCCCAAGACAATTCTTCTTCCAATGTAGCTCAGACAACCCCTCCCTGCTCTAGACCCTTGATTAGATGTGAGTGTGTCTTTTTGTTCCAGTTCACACAACCCAGGCTGAGCTCCCCAGTGAGAACTGTCAGACATAAATTAAGCTCCCTGCATAATAGAAAAACGTTAATTTTCCCCTGGAGACAACATAGGACTATTCTCTGTGGAGAAACTAATATATTATTTACAAAGTTACTGCTTTGTCCTTTAGGGAGTTTAAGGCTCTGATTCCTGCAATTCCCTCTGCCCCTTTCCCTGTTGCGGTGCTAGATGCTCTTGGCTTTTTTCCACTCGCATAAGGCCAGCCTGCCATTTCAGGACAAACCCCTTCGACAAGAAATGGTTGTTCTTTGTCACCCAGACTTCATGTGCCAGGTCCTTTTGCATTCTTTTCTCTCCGTACAACAGTGATGAAGGGAGGAGTTGCTGATTTATCCCACTCACAGCACAGAACAATCATTTATTGGTCATATTTCTACCTGCAGATTCTAAGTACTGGGCTTCTATTAGAGCAAGTGAAAATAATTGTAATAAATTAAGTGGCATTGGCATCTGAAAGAAAAGTCCAGAACATTGATGAGAGGCTTTGGAGTAAATGAGAGCATGACAAAGACAGTGTATATCTTGCATAGAAGTAGCTCCACAATGCAAAGCAAGAGTACAAAAGCAAAAGGGGGAGGTAATCAAACAAAACCTAGCTAATTGTGCAGGCTTGCCTCTGGCTGACCGTATACGCAGTGTAACGAGATCACATACATTCTCTGGAACACAGAGGTGTTGCTGTGATGACAAGAGTTGTGGGCTACGGCGAACCTCAGCCCCATATAGATCACCTTTCTGCAGCTCCAAGTCCCCAGATCTTGGCCCACAAGCTAACTAATATTTGACCCACACCCGTCAGTTCCAACAAGGACCAGGTGTGACTTTGTCCACTGATGTGAAATATTCCATGAAGTGACCAACCGCACCCACTCCAGACCCTCACTGCCCCCAAGTCCCACATTTGGTATTAGCAAAACAGAAAATGTACCTGCCAACAAGGACTTGCTTCTAGACAATATTCCATGCTTGGGAGCTTTAAATTAGATAGCAGCTGCACATAAACTCAGGGCCTGGAAGCGTGTTCAGGGCATGTAACTGAATTTATCAGTCCTGGAGAAAATTATCCACCTTCCCTGATTAACATACAGCAGTGACTCTACCAGAGTTCTTTACACACATAGCGTGTTCTAATAAATATTTAACGCATCTATCAATGAAGACTCCTTATTGCATTCTAGTAGGTCATGTTTCTTGATACCTGCAGGTGGAATGATTTAATTGATCTTATATTATTCTGATATAATTCAATTGTTTTTGGTAAAAGGATTTATGTGATATGAGCTACTCTTTCATAATCAGATCCTCTCATTATTATTATTTTGTGTGTGTGTGTGTTCTCATTGAAGTATAATTTACTGACATAGGTCAGATTCCTCAGAAATTCTAAGATTCTAAGACTTGTGTGTAGGTCACTGGTTGGGATCTACTTTTTGGGAGCACCAGTTCCCTGAGAGTGAGATAAATTTCTCAAGGGGAGACGTGCAAATGTGATGCAGTCATAAGAATAGCTTCAGCCAGTCTCATGGGGTTGACACTACAGAGGTAGCCTGAATTGAGGTCAGGGTCTAGACCTCTGTACCCATGCATCAACCAGTCACAGGGTGCACGCAGGTGGCCCTAGGGGAAGAGGTGCAAACTTATGAAAAGTGGTCCCATTTGGCTGGAGGCAATTTCCAGAGAGCAATACAGCTGTGAGTCTTAGTAACAACCTTTCTAGATGCTGAGGAAAAGTGGGTCAGTCCTGAGAGAGGATGTGGGCAGCCCAGAGCGACCCTCCACACTGATGACTACAGTCTCCCTCTTACATTCTAATCTACTTATTTGATGGTATAAATTTATCTCTCCTGGAAACAACTGCTCTGGGATTCTGGTTGGTTTTGCTTTGTGAACAAAAGGAGGATTATTAGTTCCTTCCACTGCAACTGGGTCTTGAGCCTGTAATTGATACCCATCTTCCTCTTCTATGACCCCTTCTAGATGTCTCTCACCCTGCCTGGTATCTCCTTTGATCTAGATGGCTTACTGGATAGGACAGTCCATGTCCTCATTACTGAAGCACTTGAGTACCTGAACACGTGAGCCTTCAAACACAATCGGACAAGATTTATGGAATGCAACTATAGCAATGATAAAGAGAGAAATCCATAGCTTTAAATGTTTACATGAGAAAGGAAGAAAAGTCTAAAATAAATGCTCTAAGATTCTACTATAATAAAACATAAAAAGAGGGGAGAATGAAATTCCAAATAATTAGAGATAATGAAAAATAGAACTTATTGAAATAATAAATAGATATACGATTAAACGTCAGTGTAACTAAAGATGGTTCTTTGGAAAGATGCATTGATATACTTCTATTACTTCAGTTGCTTTCTAAGTTAATCAAGCAATACAATTCCATAGCTGAAAGAAATATGTTTTCAAGACCAGGTAAGTTGTCTGGGCTATCTTTTCACTAACATTGCTTCTTTAAATAAGTAAATGAAAACACCCCAAACTCATTCAAAACTCATAATGAAACTGTTTTTGAAACCTGTGAAAACTGGGATGCTGGCATCACATTTTCGTAGTTCCAAACCACCAGTTGTTCTGCCTCTTCAAATGACCTTTTGTATGTGGGAGGTGTTTGGAATTGTGGGTTGCTCCTTCCAAACTATTTTATTATTAGGACGTCCTGTTGGAGCTGGACGTGTAGGCCTAATCACTTTTTCTTTAAACACCTCTACTTTTTCATTTAATGTCTTGGTTACTCCAGATTAAAGTGCCATTCTATAAATTATGAATTTCACTTTGGACAAAGTAATGTGGGAATATGAGGGCTGTCTGGGAAAAATCCATCCATAAATGCCTCTATTTTTCATGTCACATGGCTGGATACTTTCTGGACAGCCCTCGTATAGAGTTAGTTTAAACTAATAATGAAAATAAAAAGAATTTGGCAGGACTTCCAGAAAAGCCTCCAGATACATTTTCCCCAGCCTTCAAAGGTCTCTGAAATTCTATCATGTATGATCCTCTGGTGTTCATTCGGCTTTTATATACTCTTAAAATGTCTCTCGAGGGAGTTCCCTGATGGTACAGTGGCTTAAGGCTTCAGTGTTGGTGCTGTCAGCGCTGCGGCCTGGGTTCGATTCCCAGTCAGGGAGCTACCCACATACCAAAAAGAAAAAAAAAAAAAAAAAAAAAAAAAAAAGTCTCTCGAATGATTAAACTAAGACACCATCAACCTTTTAAGTCTAGAAATATAGGAGTGTTTTTAAAAATAAACAACTTTTTAGAAGAGTTTTAGATATAGTATAGAAAAATATAACAGATAGTACAAAGTTTCCGTACCCTACTTGCACACTATTTCTCCTGTTAGTTATATCTTACCTTAGTACGGTACCTTTCTTACAACTAGTAAACCAACACTCACACATTTTTATGGGCTAAGGTTCATATTTGATTCAGATTCCCTTTGTTTTTCTGTAATATCCTTACCATATTACATTTAGTTGTCAGATCTAATCAGGTTCTTCCTGACTGTCACAGTTTCTCAGAGTTTTGTTATTTTAATGACATGGACAGTTTTAAGAAGTTTTGATCCAGTATATTGTAGGATGTCGCTTTATTGGAATCATTCTAATGTTTTTATCATTATGAGACTGGAGTTATGGTTGGGGGAGGACAATCACAGAGATAAATTGACGTTTCCGTCACATTATATATATGAAGGACTCAGAATAACTACATGATGTTGCCCCTGATCACCTGGCTGATTTTCCCACCATAAAGTTACACCCTCTGCTTCCCATATCGTGATCTTTAGAGAGAGCTCACAGTGCTCAGCTCACACTGAGGATGTGGGGAGCTATGCTTTTCCTCCTTTAAAAGGGTAGACTTTTTACAAAATTTATTTGGAACTTTTCTGCACAAGTGATTTGGCTCTTCTCCCTCATTTATTGATTTATTCAATCATTTGTTTATATTATTATGAAATCATGACTATTTATTTTGTACTTTGGTTATAATCCAATACTGTTTTATTTTGTTGCTCAAACTGTTCCAGTTTTGGACATTGGTAATCCTTTCAGTTGGCTCTTCTGTCACTTTCCCATAACCTTATTATTCACTGCTGTCATTGTTGGAGCACTTCCTTGTTTTCTGGTACCGTAAATGCCCCAGAGTCCTCCTGTCCATTTCATCTCCCAGTCCCACAATCAACCATTTCCCCAAGGCAGTGTATATGTAATAAACTGCCACCAACCTCACCTGTCCAGTGTTAGGTGACATGTCCTCAGCCATCTCCCATGATTTTGGGTGGAGGAGCCCTCCTTCACCATTGAGGTAAATAGGGGGTGATCAGAAAAATAAGCAGCGTCTAAAAGGAAGGAGAATAAAGCAGAAACAGGAAACGAGGATGTTAAAGGAGAACTATAGAGAGGCTGCATTTTTTAAAATGCCCAGTTCCTTTAACAATGATAGAATTAACTTTAAAACTGACCCAGCTGAAAAAACAGAGAGGTTATTTTCTATAAATTGCATGTTTTTATTATAAAATTAGTATATGGAGAAAGTCCATAATAATGTCAATAATCATTTTCTCTTTAAGAGAAGCAATTTAAGAAATGGAAGAAATAAATAGACAAATGTCAGTTTGCATAGGGCACAATGGATTTTTCCAAAGACATTTCTTCATGATTATTAACCCTTTCATCTTGAAATGTTGAATCAGAGTTGTGAGTAGTTTGTCTGGAGGGTTCCATTGAATTCCTCTAAAACCAACAATCACTAAGTGTGCCAAAGTGAAAAGAAGTACTTCTCTTGTTGAATAGAAGTACTTCTCTTGTTAAATAGAACCAACAGGGTGCCTGATCCAAGGAATGCTTGGCTAGGTAAGCAGGCTAAACATTCTGAGAAGCAGCTTGAAGGCACTCTGTTAGGTTTGCTTGTTTACTTGCTTATTTTTTATTTGTTTGTTTGTTTCTTTACATTTTTGTTTTCAAAAAGCACTTCATCTGAAGTCCAGGCTCAGTTTCACTCAAAATCACATTTACCCTGAGGCACTGTCTTTGTAGAACTAAAGAATCTTTAGATTGATAAATGCCTTCTTTAAATCAAAAAATAAATAGAAAAGGTAGCAAATTTCTTCTGGTTTCTTCTTTTATCTGATAAAAAATAATGAAAGAAAATGGCACCAATTAGAAGATTTCATAGTCTGTTCTTTTGTACTATCCTCATCCTCTTTTAATATTGTATTTTGGCCAATAGCTTTTGTTTTTTAATAAAAGAAGGAGAAGAGGAAGAATGGTGAGAAACTTGAAACTTAAGCAATACTGGAAGTTTTTTTAGGGAAATAAGAGCATGATGAGGCTTACACTAGATGTCATCTTTTTTTTAAATAACTCTCCAAAACCTCTCTTGCATCTACCTTCTCTTTTCATAAGTAGCCTATCCTTTTATCCTCTTATAATGTATTTAAATCTCTTCTGAAAGCATGCCTTATGCTGAAATAGAGTGAGTTTCCCATATGTCAGCTCTTCTGACTTCATGCTTTCTCATCTTCATTTCCCTGGGATGGTGGCAGGCTCCAGGTAGACATTCAAAAATACTTATTGGATTAAATTTAGTGTGCTGTTTGCATTGCTAGTTACTGCCAATGAGGTTCAGGGACTCATATGTTCCTCATTCTCCACTAAGCACGAGTTTCATAGTCATCTTCACCGATAGCCTCATTGAGAGATCATAGGACCAACTGCGAGATTACCTCAGAAGAAGATTTAAAGGCCATTGGCTCCAGAAGAAGTCAGCTCACCTCTCACCTGAAGTAGGGAAAGTGAGAGGGCCTTATTCCCTGCAAATTACTGTAATGCTAATGAGGTCAGTGCCTGAGTTTCCTCTTCTATTTAGACCACGCCCTTAACGTGACCCCTGACTTGCCTGTGACTTTTAGAACACCTGCATACAAACTGATCTCGTCACCCACCCTTCTTTGCGCCCCACTCACCCTGCAAGTCCAATTGGATATCTTTCTCCTTACTAAATCACTCTGGGCTCTAGCTGGAGATGTCAAATCAATGGAGGTAGAGCTGGCCTGTTAGACTGAATCATTTTTGTCAAAACCAGCAGCTATATCACTTCCCAGCAGTTTTCCTTTCCAATTCCTTTTCCTTCTGTTTCCTTTTAACTATGTCAGTAATCAGTAAGGTCTCGCTGAGTTCCCTTACCGGTTTGCTTTAATTTCCAGTTTTCTTTCCCCTGCTTTGTACCCAATCATTCTTCAGTTCCCTCAGTTCTTGGGACCTTATTCTTAACAAGGAAATGTTTTTAAATCTGTAAGTATGTCTTGAGGAGACTGTTGTGGCTGAGCTCACTTACCCCATTCAAATTTGAAATGGGCCTCCTAGGAGCAGAGAAGGGGAGGTAGGCTGATGTGGAGGAAAAGCTAACATGTAAACGCTAGTGGAATTTCAGAAATAGGCACCACAAATCAGTCCTACCTAATGATTCCCATCTGAAACCCTTCATTAAAGCTCCATTCCTTAGCCTCACAAAGCGTTCCCACTTGTTGAAATACTGTTTGCACCCAATTTGATCAGTTACACCTCAATGTGAATGTCTTTAACACAACATTTCCCCAAAGCACGTTTTAAAAGTGGAGAGGGACTGTTTCTTATAGGTAGCTGTGTACTGGAGGCAGCTGGGGAAGGTTCCCCAGGGAGGAGATAACTAGAGCAGAAAGGAATAGCTGGGAAGTCTGAAAAATAAAACTCAAGGTTTTCAGGAGGAATGGCCCCGCATCTTCATGTCATTTAACTTCTCAATCCCAGTCCTCCACCAGAAGAGCAATGCCTAAGACTAAAGTGATGAATTTTCATTTAGAAACTCATTTTTTAAAAATGGAACTGGTTTTCTGCAATGTTTCTGAAATTAAGAATGCTAGAGTTTTCTTCTGTACCACCTGAGGTGGCACATTCTAGGCATTTTGAATTTCAAGCGACCTATGCTTTCCAAAAAGCACAATATGTCACTGTCTTTGTCCTACATTGCTCTGTAGAGATAACTTACTTTTCGTACAGGTTCTCTTTTCCTCTGTATAGTCACTCTTTGTGCAGTGACTGCTCTTCACCAAGGTCAGTCTTTCTCAGTCTGTCCAAGTGTTTTAGTTTTTTACCTTAGAGATGAGCAATGACTTCATTTACTAAACCTTCCTATGGATTTTTATCCCAAATCTATTAACCCTAGAAGCGAGCATTTATGTATTTTTCATCCAATAAAGAAAAGTTCTCTAAATGACTCAAATATTCCTTGCCATCATTAGTCACTGAGGTTTTTTGTGTTTCCCTTTATAAGGTTGAACTGATAGCTATTCTTTGACATTTTCGAAACAAGAACAGCCTTTTCTAATTCATTAGCGGGGTCCTGGGCTGGATACTTTCCTCCTGTGAATTCTGACCCTTCACAGTTCAACTTTCTCCAGCACATAATTGCAAGCTCTCCATTGCTCCCCTCTGATTGTGACTTTTAAAAATTGCCTCTGTTCATTCCCCTGCCTTTTTTCAAAAGGGCCCCATGGAGTCCTCACTCGGTTAGATTCCAGTCCACCATCAGGATAAGGAGAAAAATGGAAACATTTTTGTCGGCAGCTATGAGAAAGTAACTTAAAACAACCCTTTTCCAAATGTCTTTTGCTTCTCATTTCCCACCGCCACCCCAGCACACAGGCATCAGGAGACCTCACTCAATAGGACAGCCAAGTGTTCTACTCAGGAGCAATTAGACAAGGTCAGGAGATTCCCCTTCACCTCCTCCTCCACAATTCTCTAGCATATGCAGCCTGCAGGGCAAGTGTGGAGGACTGGAGAGGTTGCCAAACTTGAAGAACCTCTTCCCTGCAAGCAAAACATTTCATATATTTTATCTGAAAATAATTCACTGCTTAGAATTCAGATTTGCTTTACAGGCTGAATCATTTTTCTCATGTTCTCCAAGAAATATCACCTAATTGAAACTTCCGTAAACTTCTTGTTTGGGAGGACTGTGTCTTAGGCTACAAATAGCTATTGGTGAATTCCTCATTGAGAAATGCAGGAAATTGCAAAAGAGCAATCTTCTTTTTCATAAAGAGCAGTTTAATATCCCAGTCATTTTGGTTTATTAAAAAACTAGGTTTGAGCACCAATTATGCAAAGGCACATTCGTCAAGCAGGTAAATGCAATGGACACAGGTTGTTTCCATGTCTTGGATATTATAAATAATGCTGTAATGAATGTGGTGGTGTGTATATATTGAAAACATTTATTGGCTGATATCTTAGGTTACTCCTGCCTGGTGCAGTAGATAACATTTGACAGAAGCAATAGACTAACTAAAAAGCTTGAGAAGAAAAGCTGGGAATGAGATATTTCTAAGGATTTTGAGAAGGCCCAACATACTCCCAAGAACCTAGAAGACCACACACATGTTCAGGGCAGGAAAGGTGGGAAAGACCCTAAGATGTCACCTCATGCAGACCTTGAGCCTCAATGGAAGCAGAAGGTGAATGTTAAGGCAGAGTTGTCAACTCAGTTGCTCATTGTTGAAGACATGCCCTAACACAGACACAGAGCTCATTGGCAAAGACTGGATGGTGTTTTGATTCTAGTCATTTAAGGAAATATTTGTCCAATCATCAGCTTACTATCGAGAAAACAGAACAGAAACTTCAGGGGACCCACAAAACAAAGCATATAGAATTTATAGAAAACATTCCAAGAATCATCAAACAACTCTAATAAGCAGAAACAGTAAATCTTAGGGAGGAAAAAAAATCTGATTTCCAAAGTTTCCACATTATAATAGTCAAAATGTCCAGTTTTCAAGAAAAAATAATTACAAGTCACGCCAAGAAACAAAAAGTATGGTCATACAAAAGAAACAAAATAAGTCAATAGAAACTGGGCCTGAAAAACTCAGACTTACTAAGAATCTCTGAGACTGACATTCAGGAATCTACATTTTTAATGATTTTTCTGGATGATTCTAAATTATTTGAAATTAATGGCAATTTGGTTTCTTTCTTTATATTCATATAACTTTTACCTATTTTCTCATTATATTGCATTGCCTAAGACATTACATATTTAATACAATAAATAATGATGCTGGTAGGCATCCTTTAGTATTTTTGATTTTAAAGAAAATGCTTTAAATGGCCTGAAGTTAGGAACAAAAGTTTCTACTGTTTCTTGCTAGATAACCTTGAAAAGTTTGAGAAAGGTCCTTCATATTTCTAATGACAGGTGTTTTTCACATGAAGCCCATGTAAAGCAGTTTAACTTGTAGCTAATAATACCCATTAATAACGTGTTTCAAGAACACACACATGCACACAATAATGCACAGTAAATCAACACAGTATGTCAACATGCTGCATGTGAACTAAACATCCTGAAAACAATCATTCTCTTAAGTGTTGTCAACATGAAAATAGAAATGATTATATGATTTATTAATTGTTTATGAATTGTCAAGCATTGTGATAGGAACTTTTGGTTCACTATCTTAACAAATTTCATCACACTATGAAGTAGCTAAAATAACACCATTTTACTGATGGAACCTGGAGCAAAGAGTGCTTAATTAACCCTTCCAAATTTCTCAAGATCCTCTCAGTAGAGCAAGGATTTATATTCAGATCCAGTGATAGTAGTCTAATTTGTTAAACTAATCTGCTTAACAATTATGCAATTGCATTATGCAATTCTACCATATATGTCTATGGAAAGCAAGTTAATTTGTATTTTATATATAATCTTAGGAACATTTGATAGAAGCAAAGAAATTCTTCATATTGAGAGACGATAATCTTTTTCTAACAAATGCCTTCATCCTGAATACACAGAAAACAAGCAAGATTTTGTAATCTCTCTCAGTTCCATAAACTATAATAAAAACATTCTTTTGACTTTACTTCACTGACTGGATTGTACCTTTTTTTTATACTCTTGACAGCAAAACTCCTTGGAAAACTTGTTCGTCTAACTTTCTCCAATTCCTCTTTTTCAATTATTACTTAAAGTTTTTCCTATCAAGCTCTCATTCCCACGTTGGCAATGAAGTTGATTCTCTCATGATCGCCAATTTTTCATGATCGCCAATGATGCAGGGTCAGTTCTCAGTCCTTACTTAACTCACAATGTGACCACTGATTTTTTTTTTCCTTTTGATAACTCAGATTTCTCCCTTTTTACTTTCTTAATTTGGATTTCAGAACTCCACTCTCACTTAGTGTTTTTCTTACCTCATTAGTCATTTCTCAGATGTTTTTATTCATTTCTCATATCATCCTTATGTCTTAAAACAAAATGCCCTACAGCTCAGTTCTTGTAGTTTTACCTTCTCTATCTTCATACACTATGCCTGGCCATACGTAGTCTCAAGGTTTTAACTACTACATTACATACACCTAACTCCAAAGTTTATGCTTAGCTCAGCATAAATATCATCCCCCATATAGCCAATGCCATGTCAAGTGCCACAGGGTGGTTTTGTGATGTCTATAGAGAATATATTAAGGAAATTAAAAGTAAATCAACTTTTTATTATCACCATGCCCTGGCAACTCTATGGTAGCTCATGGCTAAGTATTTCTCTACCAAAAATATTTCATTAATTGAAGTTCTGAATAATGGTTTGCATGGTTAGTAGGTACTCCTGTCACCCTGCCTTTTAGTAGGCCCAACATATAGCCAGCTATGCCCTAGACAGCTCTATTTGGATATTTACTGAACATTTAACATGCCATGCCTAAATTGAAACTATTGCCCCCCAGATTTGCTCTACTTACAATTTTTTCCATTTCAAGTAATAGGCAACTAACTAAGGCCAAAGAATTGAGTCATCCAGGACTTTTTTTATTCCTTCTCCTATAGCCCTCATTAAATTTAGTAAAATATTATATGATTCCTCTACTAGGATATGTATTCTTCTACTTGGAGGAAAGAGATCCTTCTGTTTCTCCTTTGGTGTATTTGTGATTTGTCCCCATGATATAGCTTCAGCTCAGTAAATATTTGTAAATAAATTAATAAAATATCTATGAAAAGACTTTGTCATTGTTGTTTTTAAAATCTTGCTATTGTTAGCAAACACTCCACCACATTTTGAGCAACCTATGCTGCTATTTGTCATTTTCTTTAAAGTTTAATGTAGCTATGTTTTATTCTTTAAAAAGTCACTTGTAAAAATGACTGATTCTTTTTCAGTTAAAGTTTTGCTAAGTTATAGCTTCTAAATATTGGCCTGCTTTCTTCATTGCTATATCTGACATTCCTTTCTATCTCAGGTAAAAATTGTATAATCAGTTCTCACTAGTTAATTAAATATTGCATATTTGTCAGATTAGAGAAGTATAAGGAGACAAGAAATAAATGTTAGGATATTTTTAAGAATGGAAACACCTCATCTGGTGAGTGGCCACTCATGAGAAACTTAATAGGAGAGAATACCTAACTTGGGCCTTGAGAACGGCTTAACCCATTGAAAAAAAGGCCATTAATGTAGAGGCAATGGCAGAAGCTCCCTGGGAAAGTGATATGTTGGTTGTCACACTGAAAAATATCAAGTATTATACTTTTACTGGTAACAGCAGGAGAAAATACCTTACAGATACATTGCAGCTATCTTATATTTAGGGTCTTAATATCATTAATAAAAATTTATATTTCTAGATGTGTAGGTTAGAAGGAAGCACCTAGACATTATTTAGGGGTAAAATTGAGGATACTAAAGGGGTGTGATGAAGAAACCAAGCAAAGTTGCACGTACAAATAGAAGCGAAGTGTACTATCTCTGATAACCATGGTGTTGGTACTATATATTTGTACACTATTGATACTGTGCAAAAACTAAATCCAAATCTTGAGCCCAGAGATTTTTCTTGTAATAAAAATCTTTATTTTTAATTACTTATTATGTTATATGGGCACTTCAATTTTAATAAGTTCAAAACTTAACTTATAATTTTCCTATTCGAATCTGAAATTGTATCCCTAGTTTTGTGACTGACCTCACAAGCTATTTAATGAAAAAGCAATTGAAACTCACTGTAGGTGCCTTCTTCTTCGAACTCAGCATATAATCAGTCAATAATAAAGACTTATGGGTTTCACCTCAAGTCTTTTTAATTGTTTTATTCTCTTTATTTTTCTGTAACTGTCCTTTATGAACTCTCACTTCAATTAGTTAGGATATAAACTTGTCTCCCATTCTACCTGTCCTCAATCCGTATTCCTGACTGCTATCAAAACTCTGTATAAAAGTTTGTTACAAAAGCTTTCTACTTATATTCCAGTGCTAGCTTTTCATTTCTTTCAGGAAGAATGTCAGGCTCCTTTACATGACCTTCTAGCTCATCCATGATAATGGTAATAGTAATAATAATAATAATAATAATAATAACCAGCTCTAATGATAATGATGATGATGATGATACTGATAATAATTACAATGGGCACTAATTGCTTGATCATTATGCTCCAGGTATTGTTCTAAGCATTCTACACAGGATATTTCATTTTTCTCCTCCCCAAAATCCTTTTATAGGTTGATACTGTTATCATTTGATGTTATAGATGAGGAAAGTGAAGCATAGAGCACTGAGGTAGCATGCCCAAATAACACAGCAAGATGGTGAAGCTGAAATACAAATCCAGGTAATGGATTTCTCCCAGTTCTATCCTCAGAAGTTTTTCCTCAGTTCACATCCCCCCAGCTACATTCACACTTGGCTCCAACTATACTAACAGTTCATCAAGCATTGTGTTATTTGGGGTAAAAGTCTGTTTCCCACTGATCTATTGTTTTTTACTGGATTGTGAACCCTTAGAGAGCAGAGGCTGTGCTTTAAATTGTCTTTTATCCTCCAAGCTCAGCAGAATACCTAAGTGCATTATGGGTGCTTGATGCATTTTTGTTGATGTACAGTCATGGCTACTATAATGCTTGTTTTCAAACAAATTTGTTCTAACATGATTCATGTATCAAGGAGTAATTTAAGCATAACAATTTTCATGCTTGCTTATATGCAATTTTGTCCTTGAGCACATGGAGAACTACACCTAAAAGAAGCAGGAAGCATTGGAATACACAAAATGCATGCCTTTCACACATTCACCAGCTACTCTAATTCTCTGTTATGTCCCATACCCCTCCAGTATCTGATGTTACTACTTTCCATGCTATTTCAGATAACTATGCCTTTATCACTTCCCAATAACTCACAAGCTGCAACTATTCAATGCTCACCTTGCAAACTCTTTCAGCTCTTTCTCAGCGTAAAGTCTTTATTGAAGTATGTATATATTTCCTTAATACTTAAAATGTGTAAAACTGATCTACCATTTTTATTAGCTTCCTATCTCTTTTTTTTAAAATATGTCACCAACAAAGTTCTTGAGTGCTGCAATGAAGGGAAGGAGAATACAAGTTCAATGACTAATAACTGAGAGATAAGCGAAATAATTGCAGTGATGCAACTTTAGTAATTATATACAGATAAGGATAACTGTAATATTCTTGCTATTTAACATTTATTAGCCAATTATTTTGTACAAAGTGCTTACCTTTCTTAATATAAAAACATTTGAATGTTTTAAGAGTCCCAAGCCCTCACAGGTGGGAGTCATCATTCTGTTTTACCAACAGAAGTATAGCCCATGATGGCTAATTAACTCGCCCTTAGTAACCCAACTCCTTGGTGATGATTAGGAGGCAAATTCTGCCTGTGCTTCTTTTTCTATTTCACTGCTGCTATTAGAAAACTCTTTGCTTCTTCATCTTCCTTCAATCCTCAAAGCTCTTTCCTTTTCTGTTCACTTCCCATTTTCTCATTTAGTCCAAGCACTGCTTCTGCTATGCCCCCAACTCACTGCTATTGCTGTTTGTAAATACCTGTCGGGTTTCCTGTCTGTACTATTCGTGGGCCAGCTATCAGGCATGATTTTGCCTCTTTATCAATTCATAAATGCCTCATTTATATATTTTAGCTGCTTTGTTTATTTTTTATTACTTTTTGGCTTATAATGAAATTGCACCTAAGTATATATTTCTGGATTTATGAATTCTAGAATAATTTAGCACTGTTAACACTTAATGAGATAATCTACTATATGCCAACTACCATGTTATAAGGTGCATTTTTTTTCTTATGCCTTCTTCAAAAACTCTTGTCGATATTGATTGTGCTGTGTGTGTTTATATGGGTGGGAGTAATGGGTTATAATGTAAAATATATTCTTTGTTGTAAGTCGTGGTCAAAAATATTTGACATCATTATGACTTAATTATGATTGCCAACCTAGGTCATATGTTTTTACTTAAAAGCAAGTATTTCAGACTCTTATATTCTCATCATTTTGCCAATTTGGGGTCTTACCGGTTGTAATCATTCTTTTGGGCAGGGTTGCTTGAACTGTCTTGATAGCACAAAAATGTCAGTTTAGCTACAGTTACTGTGTCCCACCTGGCACCACCCCAGTAGTTCACTGATTTCTGTAATTAAATGAGTTGGAGGTAAATCCCAAGCCTTTGCTGCACGTTAGTTATTGGTACTGATGCTGGAATCTTAATAAGCTGTTGAGTGTGATCTTGTGCCAAAGAGGCAAGGTGTTAACAGTCTTCCTGATGCTCCCTGGCCATGTAGCAATCTGGGGTCATAATTGCCTTGTCCAGGACAAAAGAGAGAGAAGGTGAAATAGCATTAGATTCAAATGAAACAGCATATGTCACAAAGTGGTTCCCTGAATGAATGCAAAATTTGTCAGGTATTTTTTTTCCTTTTAAATAAAGCCAACATTGTGGAAGAAATTTTTCTTTAGCTTTTCTAAATGGAATGCAGAAGTACAGGCTCTCAGTTTGATTAGAATAGTAGTCAGTATTTAAATGAAGAGAACTCAACATTAAGCATTTTAATTAATTCTCAAAGATAACAAAATCCATGCTAAGCCAAGCAATGCCAAGGTCATTTTTGATTTGTTGAGGCAGGTCTAAAAATTATGCTATTCTAAATTCATTTAGAGAAACAAAATGGAAACATACCAACTCCCAGGGGTTTATTGTAGCTAGAAAATAATCTAATTCCATTTTGAAAAGAAATTAGTACCAATTTTATTCAATCAGTAAGGAATTACAAATGTGGAAAATTTGAAAATGTTCTTTGGAAGGAACAGAGTTCAAAATCTAAATTTTAGGAAGAACTTAATTGAGAAGAAAAAGTAGTTCTGAGTTTTTACTTACAAGTGGTAAAATTCTGAATTTCTAGAATTTTCTAACCACTGGTAAGAGTGAAAATGCGTCTAAAATTTTGTTACTGCTTTACAAATGCTCATATCATTTAACCTGGAAATTCCAAGTGAGAAATATATTAATAATAAGAACATACTATGATAAATTAAAAAAGAATGTATGTAAAACAAAAGTTTCTTATGACTTTTATGAGAATGAGGAAAATTAGAACTTAAAATCCAATAAATGATCAGGTATATACTTATAACATGATGATAAAACAAAATACCATGTAAGCATTAAAAAATAAAAATGCAAGTATATGAAGGCTGTCTGGGAAAAATCCAGCCATAAATGCCTCTTTTTCATATTACCTGGCTGGATACTTTCCGGACAGCCCTTATATTGTTACTGATATGTAAATATTTTAATATATATTGTGAAGTAAAAAACTGGTTATAAGATTATACAAATATATACAAATATATAAGCACTATATAAGCAATGGTTTTAGATACACAAATAAACATATATATCATGTTTATTTCATTCTAATGTATTTATGTGTATGATCGTGTGTAGAACGTATTTGGAAATTTACATCATAAAATGTTAGCAGTAGTTATCTTTAGTAGCCGAATGATAGATGGTTTTATTTTGCTTGGCTCCATCTTTCGATTTCCTCAAAATCAATATTTGTGTCTTACATTATTAAAAACAGCTTTAAAAAACACATTTTAATGTCGTTTGATGTAAAACTAAAAGTACAGTGATTTCTTTACCAAAAAGATTAATAACAAATTAAACAGAATTCTTAAAATACTATATGGCTATCATATACATATATTTTCTGATAATGTTTCAAGTATGTTAAAAATGAATTATATTAAATCATCACAATCCCTCCATGTATAGAACACCGTGAAAGTAACAAGCATAAATATGAAACATCTTCATGATCTCACAGAACTGGCCATCAAATTGAGAAAGTTTAGGGGATTGACGGATACTGAGGTAAAATGAATAGGAAGGTGCTGCCTTGGTTTGCTTTATAGCAATCCATGCTGGGAAAGCTAGACATAATAAATTGGGATCAAATCTTGGAGTTGCCCACTTACCACTACATTCTCTTTTAGATCGTTTCCTAAGGTATACATTTTAGGACAAGTATATCCACATTTTTTGGCTTCTATCATCCTGTTGAGAAGTGGCTGTCAGTGCTAAGTGTCATTTCTCACTGATAGCTTTTAAGGTCTTCTCTGTATTTTTGTGTTCCATAGTTTTATTATGGTAGGTTTAAATTTCTTATATTTTCCAGCCCTCAGCATCGTATTATGGCTAATTTCTTCTAATATGTCTTACAAACTCTAATTATTCATTTAACCTATCTGATTTCCCATTTAGAAACTGAGTTTTCAATTTTAGAAAAACTGCATTGATTATTTCTAGAAGTTCTACTTGAAGTTCATTCAAACCCAGCTGTTTTTGTTGCTGGGTGCAATTGTTGGTATATTGTTTTATGCCTTCATTTTCTTCTCTGATAATTTTAAGCATACATAGGTTATTGTCAGTATCTGATAATGGCACTATCTGGAATGGTCTAGGGCATGATATTGCTGTTTATTTAGTTTATAGATCCTCAGACCTAGTAGATTATTTCCTAGTATGTTACAGAATTTAGAATTTTAGGCTTGGAATTGACTGGGATATAACTGTCCCAGTAGCAATGTTTACTTACATTTATAGTTTTTTTAGTAGACATGTAAGTAGTGTAAATTAGAACCTCAATCTATAGGATAGCAAACCTGTAATTACAAATTTTCAGGCCAGGGCATTTTTTTTCTTATCTATATCCCAGATTGAAACTGTTTCTGTCATTTCTTTATGGGTTTTCATATTTATTCATTCTCTTAAGTGTTTTTCATCTTTGACATCTTCAGCCTTATTCATGGGCTACACCAATTTCATCTTGCTCAGTTGAGTATGTACAAGATCGTCTAAATGCAGGCTTGTTGGTTACTGTATCCTACGACCTCTTCTCTCTTCTTTCCTTCCTGCTCCCACTCAGTGAAGACACTGAAAGCATCAATACCAATTCATCTTTCTCATGTTCAATTTATCTTCCATCTATATATATACGTAACTTACATATATATAAAATTGAATGCTTAAATAGTTTATTACATATCATTTATACCTCAATAAAGTATATAAAAAAGAGCAGACATTAATTATACTTTTAGTTTCTTTAATACAGCCTGGAAATAAATATGACAAATGATAAATGCTTTTAACCAAAAAGAAAAGCATAATGCCATTTAACCTCTTAACTATATCTCTCTGTCTCTCCCTTTCTCGTCTCCTAACCATATAGTTATACTTCACACACACACACACACACACACACACACACACACATTTGTGTCCATTACTGCAGAATAATGAAAATTAAATAATGAAATTATTTAGAAATACAGTAGGTTGGTTAAACTTCACAGAGAACCCAATTATACTATGCTGTAAATTAAATATAATGTACTGTATAATTTAAGAAAAAATTAATATTGAAGAAAATATTAATTGAACATAAAATGAGTACAAGTTTGATTTTTAAGTACAAGCATTTACTAAAGATTTCAATCAGCAAAATACATGAAGGTTAATTCAAAAATTCATTGGAACCTGCCTAGGAATAAATTAATTTACTGGAAATGTATCACTAAAATTATTTTTTGATCTAATAGAGTGATAATTGAATTCTTTTTCCCTAATCTGAGACAGGGGAGATACTAGCACCACAACGTAATTACAAGTCTAGTTAAATACATCGTCCTTTTTTGTGGAAATAATTTGCTTTCAAATTCATGCTGAGAAACGACCAGCTTGTCTTTATCATAATATCATTTAACAAAATGTAGCATTCCTCCTCCCTCAAATTAAAGCAATTTAGGAAATTGAAGAGTCTTTGGGTCTTGGCTCTTCAATCATCTTCCATTGTTGCTCTCAGCTGAAAAAAATATCTGTAAAAATATCTCTTATGGCTTAATTTTCTTTTATTATATAACTAAGCCAAAGGAAATGATGCCCTTAAAGATGGTAATGACTCCGAGGCTCGTGCCAGTGGTACTGTTTTTATACCACCCTTTTCTGGGTCAAGCCAGCCCCTTCCAGGCGCTTGTTGGGCAATTTATAGCTAGATTAGATGATCATAGCAAATAAAACAGTCTGAGTAGCTCTAAGACGCCTATAATATTGACCAAGAGGTTTCTCTTATTTCCTCTCTCTGTCCTTTTTTTCCTTTCCCGGTGTGCCATATGCAAACCCAGGGCTTGTTAGACAAGGATAACAAAATAGCTTCCTTAGACCTTGATGCAACGTAGAAGTATCCCATCATCTCATAATGAACAATAGTGTCTGTTTTTTTCATGAGGTCCCTGTTTTTTAGTGAATAAAAATACATTTGATAAGGTGTATGTCAACTTCAAGTCATAAGATTGAAGCAATATTAAAAAGGTTCTGCATGCTCTGATAGCAGTTACAAAGGCATTTGGCAAAGAAATTTATAAAGATATTAGATTTTAGCTATAAACATAATTTCAACACATTCTTTCTGAAGCATTCTTGGGACTATCATCTTTGGATGCCTATACTTATATTTGTATGCATTTTACTTATATTATCAAGTAACAATAACAAAATTATAAAATTTCTGGACACATAAAGAAAAAAGATCTCTCGTCTGCTAGAGAGGTAACACTATCTTGAAAAATCTGGTCTATTCCTGTCTTTGGTGTATGCATGTGCCTTTTCATAGTTGGAGGAAAATGTTCACAATATATTATATGCAATTTTCACTTACTGTCTGGATAATCATTTTTACACACCCATATGTAATTAAGTATAAAATAATTTAATTCATAATTTCAATGCTCTGAATCTTTTTAGAATGAAATCATTTTTCTTTATTATAAATTTTATATACAGTTGATAATATTCTACATAGTTCTCTTTTTAGCTTTTTATTTATGGAAAATTTCAAACACATATAAAAATTGAGAAAATAAACTCCAATGTAGCTAATACCCAGGTACAGTACTCATCACTTTATTCCATCTCTGCTTCTATTGAATTCCCATCCCAAAAGGATTATTTTGAAGTAAATTTCTAACATCGTATCATTTTTGCCTCTAAAAATATTCTCATGACCCCTAAAAGGTAATAACTCAAACATAACCACAGTACCTGCAATATTTTATCCTTCATTTCAAAGTGTATTATAATGATACATACACATATAAATACAACGATTTACTTTAACCATTTTAAAGCACTCCAAGAAATTAACATACCACAATTTATATACTAAATCCTCAATAATAATTTCCCCCAAAACTTTATGCCAGTACAATCAAAGCTTCAGTGAAGGGTAGAAGTCTTCATATTTTATTAGACATTGCCAAATTCCTCTCCAAATGACAGAGTAGGCAGGAAAGGTAGATAGGAGCAGGAGGAGGAAAAAATTGTCCTCATAACTATCAGCTGCCTCTAAATTAAAAGGATAAAGAGAAGGGATGCCAGAGAAGGAAGTAACTGGTTAAGAGGGAGATTAAAATTGTCCTAAATTAAGGAGTAAAGAAATGCAAAATAAGGAATTAGCCCTGGCCCATTATCAGCTATCCTCAAATTGAAAAGATTAGGAAAAGGGGAAATAGCCATAAATCCTACTTCCCAAAACCATTTTATTATGCAGCTTCGCTGCTTTAGTTCTTTTCAGAGGGATCACACAAGAAAGAAAGGGGGAGAACTTCCATCCAAACAATGTAAGGAGGGGCTGCTTCCCTGCTGTGGGTCAGCCTGCTCTGCATCTCCGAGTGTACTTTCTTCACTGATAAACTCTTAACTGTCGTAGGCTTTCAGGTACTCTGTCTCTTGACTGAATTCTTTTCTTTAAGAAGGCAAGAACCAAAGAAAAATCATTGTTTCACAGTAACACAAACACCTTTTCTGATTCGTGTGCTGATAGTGAATGAGAGAACTCATTTGTCCTGATGTTTCCTAACAGTGATAGTAACAGATGTTTTCATTCCTGAGAATTGAAGAGATGTGAAATGGTAAGGCATTATAGCTTTCATTTGCATTCCCATTCTTGCTATTGAAATAAATCACATTTTCCAATGGGTCATTTTCGTTTTCTAATAATTGAATTGCCTACGCGTATTTCTTACTTTTTCCTGTTGTGACATTTGTCTTTATCATTCTTTTATATCCTAGTTAAAAGCACAGCAACGATTCTTTCAGTTTGTGGCTTGTCTCTTCACTATATTTGTTGATATGTACTGAACAACAACAAAATTTAACTTCATATCTTTCAAACTTGCCCATCTTTCCCTTTGTGTTTGAATTTTTCCATTATGACTTGCCTTTTATGTATGAAGTATTTACCTAGTGACATAAATATATCATCTAAATAATTTTTCTTTAAATATTTTTTCTTTCAAATTTAACTATTATTTTTCTAGAAATTTTGTTTTAATTTTTAAAATATTTTTTAAGTAGGATTCCAGTATTTTTTCATATAGATGTTCAAAAAATCCCAGCACCATTTTTGTTCAATTATTTTTTACTTTCTGGTTTGTAATACCATGTGTATCATTTATCATATTCTCCTGTGTGCATGGGACTCTATTCTGGTCCATTGGTCTATGTCTTGTGTTTCTATTTAAGTACTACAATGGTCAATTCCTGGTATTTTGTAAAATCTTGAATCTCGTAAGGCAAATCTTTTCACATTCTTTTTATTGTTTCCCTTCAAAACTGTTTTTGCTATTTAGTGCCCACAACATTTTTATATAAATTTTAAAATCAGCTTTTTAGGGTAAACTTATAGGTCAGGTCAAACTTTAATTTCATTATGCTTATACATTTAATTTAAAATGCTCTGTACTGACCACTATGTTCTAGGCATTTTTCTAGGTTATAAGTATTTCCAATATTAACCTGTAACACCTTTAAAACAATCATAGGTGGCAAAAAATAATAATAGTAAGAGCCCACGGACTCAAGGTCGCACAGATGATAAATGTGGTACCTAGGGAAGCTGGACCACAAACCCAGCAAGCTAGATTGACATTGTGTTAATAAGATTGATCTGTATAGCATACCATCTTTCCTATATGGAGATGCTGTACGTGTAAAGTACAAACAGATTCAGATTTTTAAAAAAAGTTTTCTAAAATATGTCATTAGTATACGAGGGCTGTCCGGAAAATATCCAGCCATAACTCCTCTATTTTTCATATTACATGCCTGGATACTTTCCGGACAGCCCTCGTATTTATATGCTGTTTACATGTCAAAATCATAGTTGTATGAATGGATTAAGTTAAACAAAATATGAAAATTAATTTCACCTGTCTCTTTTACTTTTTAAGAATGGCTATTAGAAAATTTTAAATTATACATGTGGCTCTCATATTTTCATTGGATAGTATCGATATAGAGTATTCTCATTTATGTGTATGGTATAGATACCCATTTATTTAGATTTTCTATTACATATTTTAAGAGTGCTTATAATTTCTGAACACAATTTTTGAGCAATTATTATAAATTTAATTATAGGTATCACAATGGGTCTGCTTTTGTGAATAACATTTTTCTTAAAATTAAGCTTTTGAATTGATTGCACAATTATTTTTTAAAATAGCCATCTAAAATCCAGCAATCTAATTACACTCTTATTCGTTCAGTTTGTAGTTTTTCTTGAATTTCCTATTTAGAAAGGTATATTATCTTTAATAAAAAATTGCATTTATTTATTGGTTTATGACAATGAATTGTCTGGGATCTGTAGTAAGAATAGAATATAGACTGATTATAACAGGCGTTCTTGTATTCATTTTAATTTTAAAGAAAATGCTTCTAACCTTGTTTCATTATCCAGCATGATATTTGCTATTGATTTTTGATATAGGTACACATTATAAAATGAAATTCCCTTACAATATTGGTTTGCTAAAATATGTTGTGTATGTTTAATAATGTCAACCCCATTTTTCATCTATCGAATTTATACTATCTCTTATTTATCATACTATAATAAATACATTTTCTATTTTTAAACTTCCTTTACATTCTCATGGTAAACATTACATATTCATGGTTTTTAGTGCATACATATAAGCATTTAGTATTTTTGCATGTATGTTCTCAAGTGAAATTTATATATACTTTTTCTTATATATACTTTTTATATATACCATACATATAAATTTATATATATGTTGCCATTGTCTAGTAGTGTTACCATGGTTCTAGCCTCATAGAAATAAATACATGGTAAAATATGCCTTGATATTGTCATTTTTCCTAGAAAAAAATTTTCTTTCATTTCAGTTTTCAAATATGCTGATGTAAAATTGTGTATACTATTTTTCTATGTTTTTTTAAAAAGCATCATTATTTTTTCATTATGTCCCTATTACCCCCTCCCTTTCTCATTTCTAACATTGTTAGTATATGCTTTGTCCTTTTGTTTTTCATTTCTCTTTTGGTAAGTTTTTTGAGAATTAGTTTATTTCACTAGGCTTACCAAGAACCAACATAAAGTTCTCTTGTTTTTCCCCACAGGAATACAATGTTTTTCACAAAAATGTAACACTTACACTGTTAAACACCTTATTTTTCATTTAAAATATATATCTTGAAGAACTTTATTTTTTTGTGGTGCATCTCTTTTTTTATATATTTTTATTTCCAACTAAGTGTATTGGGGTAACATTGGTTAGTAACATTATTGGTTAATAACATCATACAAGTTTCAGGTGTACAACTTTATAATCCCACACCTGTATACTCCATTGTGTGCTCATCACTCAGTCTAGTTTCCTTTCATCACCACCTATTTGAGCCCCTTTATCATCTTCATCTTCCTCCCAACCTGTTTCCTACTCTTGTAAAAGGGGACACGTATGTGGTGGGAGAGGGGAAGGGGTTGGAGATCTTTAAATGTCAATTCTTCTGAGCTGTATCATTATTATTTTAATTAAAAATGCATGGTATATTAATTAATAAGTTTACTAAGAATGCCATTCTTGTTTACAAATCTTATTACAATATATCTTCAAATTCATAGTCTATAACACTTCCTCATTTCAATTATTATACTTCTCATTTATTTTTCTATCTGGTTGTGGTATTTAATACCCAAGAATCTGTCCCAAAATGGGAGTTGTATTGGATAGCCTAAAATTTTTTACTTTCATGGTCATTGTTCTGGCATTTCCCAATTAAGAAAGATTTTTACATTAGGAATGTGATAAAGCTGATTTCTACATAAAAATCATTTGAATAAGAGCAGAAGCTGGTTTGGAGGCTACTGCAATGAACCAGACCAGAGGTAGTGGTGACTTAGACAAGGATACTGACAGTGGGAGGCAGGACAGGTGCTCAGTATTGAAGGTAGAACTATTATAATTTGATGCAAGCACCTGAAATAACGAAGCTATCATTAATTGAGAAGAGGTGAGCTATGGAAAGAACAAAGTGGGTGATGGAACAGTTTTTGACACACATTGCAAGAATAACAATATAAATTATTATTGGGAGAATTATAATTAAATCGACTTAGTAAGTCAAAGGAAAATATTATTACCTCTGATTTGATATAGAAAAATATTTTTACTGATAAAGCTTTACTGATAAAGGACCTTAACAAAGAATAAATAAAACTGGAATTCTTTTTTTATAGTGGTAAAAAAGACATAATACTAAGTATACCATTGTAAGTGTATAGTTCAGTAGTGAAAAGTACATTCATGTTGTTGTGTAACAGATTCCTAGAATTTTTTTTCTAATAATAGCACTGAAACTCTATACCCACTAAACACTAATCCACTCCTTCCCTCTCACCAAGTCCTTGGCAATCACCTTTCTACTTTCTGTTTCTATGATCTTGACTACTTCAAATGCTTCACGTAAGTGGAATCGTAAAGTACTTACCTTTCATGACCGGCTTATTTCACTTAGCATAATGTCTGCAACTTTCATTTATGCTGTAGCACAAGCCTGTCCAACCTTCAGCCCACAGGCCACATGCAGCCCAGGACTGCTTTGAATGTGGCCCAACACAAATTTGTAAACTTTCTTAAAATATTGAGAAAATTATGCACAGACTATTTTTTAGCTCATCAGTTATTGCTAGTGTTAGTGTATTTTACATGTGGCTCAAGACAATTCTTCCTCTTTTAATGTGGCCCAGGGAACCAACAGGTAGGAGACCCCTGCTGTAACCTGTGACAGGATTTCTTCCTTTCTGAGGCTGCATAATTTTTATTGTATGTACATGATACATTTAAAAAAATCCCTGTTGATGAACATTTGGATTGTTTCCACTTCTTGGATATTTTGAATAATGCTGCAGTCAACATGGGGGTGCAAATATAACATCAAGATCCTGGTTTGAGTATAAGCAGAAGTAGGACTGCTGGATCTTCATTTTTTCAGAAATTTCTATACTGTTTTCCATCACAGCTATACCAGTTTACAGCAGTGCATGCTGACATCCTCCAATAAGGGCATAACTGAAGCCTTTCCCCCGATGTCCAGCTTTCCCACTCCTCTGCCTGCCTTTGAGTCTCTGATAAATGCAAGTAATGATAGCTGATTGCCCTGTGATAGCAAGCTCTGAATAAGAGCCTTTGCTTGTCCTCATTTGGGTGGTCCTCCTTTATTTCCATACAGAAGTCAAA